>JAQQZY010000007.1:28701598-28719442 GCA_030068375.1 Ostorhinchus rueppellii
GCGCCGCAAACATTATTTGCATAGAACTACAACAGCAAAGACATATTTCATGCATTTACATGGACATATGCACTTAAGAACACAGGCAAAGAGCAGCAGCCAGGGGCTAAATAACGCGAATATAACGCGCTCCGTGTCCGGGCAATGTGAAAGGAGAAAAATGAGCTGGCCGCGTTCCTATCGCGTTCCTCTCGCAAACGCCTTGCTTCCACCTGTATGTGAATGAGGCCTTAGCCTGTAAAAAGCTATACCCAAGTCACATCATTGTATAAGTCACAGGGTTCAAAGCAAGAAATAAGTAAGTTTATAGTCCGGAATGTACAGTAATTGGGATTAACTGAAATTAATCCACAGCAACCCTGTGATGAATCTGATTAAAAATTTGAAAGGTTTGACAGCAACAGTAAAAACACTAAAATATCACTACTGCACATCGGGATAATCAGTTGGCCTGTACAACACACATATACGTTATTTCTATTGGATTTTAGCTGCAGTTTATTATATTTTGACTGACTTAAAATTGACTTTAATGAGATGATGTGTGACTTTGTTAGTGTACCTCCTCAGCTGAGCTCCTTCGTGGAACTATCTGGACAGAAAATGAGTTTATTCTAAAAACAGAAGTTCCAAATGTGAGACTCAGTCTGAGTCACGAGCAAACCATCCATCACTCTTGTCAATCTATGCCCACACACAGACATGTAAGACTTCTGAAGCTCAGATGTATGATTAATGGAGCAATAATTTCCAGTATGATCAGTATTAAACCACCTGGATTTAATGACTCAGACCAGTTCTGGCCCGAATATTGTGATGTAGTATTTCAGAACAGAACCCGACACTGTTTGCATTGGATTCAACTCAGGTCTGTTTGCACATTTGCAAGGAAAATCTGCTGCGCAAATCTGCAAATAATGGCAGAGTGACTGTGATTATGACATAGTGAAGAAGTTTGGATTGAGCCTGTTTCAGCACCATGGACAGCGACACATCTCTGCTCAGTTTATAACCCAAAAGACTACTATTGTAGCATTTCCCAAATTAAATTTCCTCTGGATTTAACCTTTCTTAAACAATATATAGCCATTGTTTATATAAAATTATCCTTTGTATTTTTTTTTCAGTGAAAATCATTTATTTTCCTGTATTTAATTTCTTGATCATGTAGATGTGCATGGAAGTTCAGATTAAAGTTGAGGGTTATGTTTAAAACAAACAAAAGAAACAAAACAAAGAAAACTGAAAAAAATTGACTTGACAATGTCAATAAGTGAATATAAAAATTAGGATCTGCAACCATTGTCATTTATCAAACTCCATGGGTTTTACTGGTGATTCAATGTTGCAGGAGATGACAGTGTTTCCACGGTAACTACAGAGCCTCTGAATGTCGAAATGGGCCACATGTGATGACCATGAAAAGATTACGAACTGCACTTATGCCAATTATTTCAATGTTTTGATAGGATTAGTACATCAGAAGTTTGTAAACATTTTGGATAAGTAGATGATTTTGGTTGTCAGATGCTGTTTGGGTCTTTATGGGCTAAATTATGTGATGTCAGAATGGAGAAGTTCGAATAAATAACAAAGTTTTGAGAAAAATGCCTTGGGATTTCAGTCAGAAAGTAGTGAAAGTGTCAGTTTTTATGTCAGGATGGAGTAAATGCCTGGAGTCACGTTTCATCCACATAGCCACCGCAAAAACCACCATGTTAAACCAAGCCAGCAATGCAAAAGCAGGACAGAAGTAACCAAAGACTGAGCATTTCATGTGGAGAAAGAGGCTAAAAAGACTGAAGACAAAGCCGTCTAAACCTGCTAGGTGCATTTGGCAGAGCAGGGTGAAGAACTACCCTTTCCCAGCCTGGCTTTCCCAAAGTGCCCAGTATCTGCATGACGGCCAAGACGGAGGCGCTGTTGGACTGTGTCAAATGCAGCGGACAGGTCAAACAGGATGAGGGCTGAGGATGGGGAGCGAGGAGATGTGGTTCATTGTGCTACCATATTTTGCCAGTTTACTTTGCATTTCATCATAGAGTAGTGGATTATATTCAGCAAGTGTGGGGTGATGCATTTAATGACACAATATACTGTCTTGGGAAGGTTAGAGTAGAAAAGCATGTCCCATCCCTCCCAGTTGTGCCCCATGGAATGGAAAAAAAATGTAATTGTAATTGTTGAAGTACAGACTGTGAAAACATGTAAATGTAGAGAGTATAAACACAAATGTTGCACAAGTGACACCATTGTCAATGTCTCTCCAGAATATGTTCCGATGTTTCTGCAGCTTAAACATGACTGTCTATCATAATTTCACATCTTTTACTACATTGCGGTACCAGCTGTTTTTGTGTCATAGTCAACAAAATATGCAGTCATCTGAGCTCTATAGGTTCCATGCTGAGGTCTTGAAAGTCTTGAAAAGTATGGAATTTTGAAATGTTTTCCAGGCCTTAAAGTCTGGAGTTTTGTGTGAAAGTCTTAATCAATTATTGAAAAAAGTTTCTCTCATAGTTGAATTTTAAGATAAGAAATAAAAAAACCTAGATCTGATTTCACTAAGCTGTCGACATGGGAATGGTTTTAGTGAAACTTATGTGCGATATCCATGCACTTCTGTGATTTTCATAGTTTTTGAACATTTTTCTGTCAGTAAAACAGAATTTACTGTGAATTATGCAGTCATTCATTCATTCATTCATTCATTCATATATTTATTAAAATGAACTTTGGTACAACACACAACAGGAAACAATGTCAACCACAAAAGTAAGAACATAAGTATAAAAGTAGATAAAGTTAAGGTCTTGAGGGGGGGGGTATTTTAGTTCCAGAAAAGTCTGGAATTTTTATGTGGATAAAGAGCAAGCACCCATCACTTATAATACCATGTATTTCGACAATAATTACATACCAACATGGTAAACAATGACAAACGCATACCAACAAAGATAAGAGCCCAGCAGTTATCAATAAGCCCCGCCCTCCCTGTACTGTGACAAGAGCATATGTTTGTAAAATGCTTTAAAACTGTGGATATTTTGGCATTGCTTGTAGTAAAGAGCTCAGTTGTTCCACCTTCTAGCATCCTATAATGTAATCATTTCCTGAAAATGTAATAACGCCTGAAAATGTAATAAAATTTGCACTTAACTCGATCAAAAATATCATAAAACCCAATAATGTGATAACATCACCAATAATGAAATAAAATGTCCTGACTGATATTGTAATATGTGCACTTGAACCCAGTAGTCATTCTGTTGTTTCAAATCCAGTGTATTTAACATTAACAATCTTAGATTCTCAAAACACAAAATATAGAACTTTGGACTGAAAACGGACATATATATTACATTACCCGTCAAGTCTGACATCAGTTTTGAAAAAAAAACAGACCCACCTGAGAATCTCAAAAATCCCCAATAATGTAATAAGGTATTACAATATCAGTAAAATATTATTTCAATATCAGTCAGGATATTTTATTACATTATTGGTGAAGTTATTACATTGGGTTTTATTACATTTCTGATCAAGTTAAGTGCAAATTTTATTACATTTTCAGGAAATTATTACATGATAGGGTGTTACAGACCTGACCTGCAGCTTATTGATTCAACATATGAGACAAAATAGAGTAAATTTCATGAAGCATTTACACTTAGAATCTTAATTCTTCTCTTATTTACTCCATTTGCTAGTAAAATAATCCAGCTGCCCCTTTTGAATCAACTAATTTAACGCCTTATTTTCATCACCACTGAAATCCATTGAAATGTACAGAATACACAGGCAGTCATTTCTCAGCTCTGTAAAAATATATTAGCTTTTTCGTAACTGAACTGCATATGCAACAGTAACTGCAAATTGCTTCTTTTGAAATGTGCAAAACAAAGCTTCTATATCTCTTATTACAGTGACAGTATGCAGAGATCAGAAGGAGCCTTTGGAAGGGCGGAGGAACTCTCTGAGGGTTTTTAATGGCTGGAATTTGAGAAGCTTTACAACTGAAACTTCGGCACGAGGGACGCATTGAGTCCTGCGCGTCTACCGAGAATTGACAGATGGATATTGTTTAAATGGTCAACAATGCAGCAACATGAGCCGCAGTTATTTATTTTCAAAGCAACACGTAACTGAGCAGAAACGATTGGTTCCTCATACTCGATATTATAAATTTGTTAGGACTGGAAGGAATCCCTCATGGAGTGGTAGCAGCTCTGTAACCAAAATATTCAATCTGTATCATTGTGGACTTGAGGCATTACATTTATTAAATTTAGCCGGCCTCAGTTACAGAAGAAAACCCTCTCGGTAATTGAAAATGGCTTCTTCTTTGGAATATTAATTCACACATGGCGAACCTTCCCCTAAATACGAGATGGAGCAAACACCAGCAGGCCTGAATCGGGGATGTACTTTCATTTAAATTCCTTTCCAGTCCAGCAGGTTTGGTTAAAGTGGCTTTTTAAGGCCGCAAGAAGAAATGGGATGGCAATTGTGAGGGAATTTGCAGGTGACAGCCCTTGACCACCAGTTCTCTTACTGGTGGGTCTAATACCTGAAAGTGATTGTGGTGCAATACTATGCACACCTCTGTCATTAGAATTCTGACAAGAGGGGCAACTGGAAATAACAACTTCAAGCAAGTGAGGAATAATAGAGCTGAGGAGGTTTGGGAAATGTGTAATCAGTATGCAACGGATCATCCATAACTGAGAAAGCCCTCAAATATTTGTACACATCAAGTAGTGAAATAAAATACTCCGAAGTAATCTCCCTACAGCCGATGGAAAGTTTTATTTCATCTTTCTTTTCTAAGTAAAGCACATCTAAAGGCTGTTTTTTCGACTATTACATTATTGCCTACAGACAAGGTGGAGATTGACGGTCTCAGGTTTTGGTATCTACATCAGTCCCAGATGATTCGTCACCGTACACCCCCCCCCCACACACACACACACATTTTTCTAAATTTCCTTTTCAGTTTTCTAAATGTCACCCAGCAGTCAGAGAGGGAGGATGAAAGAGAAAATGGGGCGGTGTGGGATTATGATTAGAATTTGAAAAAGACTAGTTAGAATATTACACTGAAAACACATCGAAGTGATGAATGTGACGGCAAAGGCAGAGAAGGATAACCTCTGAAATGTGGAAGAAATGTGTTAACAAAAAGAAAACTCTTCATCAAAGGAAAATCTTTTCATCTTTCAATGTTTACTTTCTTGAGTTTTATGTAACATTTTACACGGTGTGTAGTGTATCATTTTAGCACAGGATATGACTTCTACTTTTAACAGCTCGTTGAACCCTCACACCTCATCCACCACGCTGACTGCACTATGTTGTGAATCCACTTGAAGAAAAAATCAATTCCTTGATCTTTGAAACCTATTCCCAGTATTTGGATTCGTGTTTTTTGTCATCAATAAGTTACTTGCCTTAACACTACCTGTGGGTTATTTAGCAGATATACCAAATCTGGAGTCAGTGAGATTAAAATTGAGTTCGGCAGCAGAAGTATCCAATTCTAGATCTTCTTCTGCTTTTGGAAAAAAAAAAAAATCACGTCCCTCCCTAGGTGGAGCACCTCCTCCAGGTCCAGAGATATAATTCTGTGTCTTGGATCTACCCCCAGGCTTTCTCCCTGCTCTTCTGGATGTGGAGGAGCAGCAGCTTTACTCTGTGAAAACCACTTTCACAGGGTGCTTGCTCTTTATCCAAACAGAAATTCCAGACTTGTACAAAACCACATTTTTCCCCCCTAGACCTCAACTTCATGTACTTTGACACTTCGTGTGTACTTTTTTGGTTAAGATTGTACCTGTTGTGTATCATAGAAAAGTTAATTTTCATAAATGTATGAATAATTCACAGTAAATTGTTTTACTGGGATTTTTTCAAAACACAAAAATCACTAACTTGCATAGAAACAAGCAAGTTTCACAAGAATCATTCTGACGTCTTTGTAAAATTACATCAAATTTTTTGAAAAATGCTTTCTCATGTATTTCTTATCTTTGAAGATCCTGTGCCCTTGACCATACTTGAACATTTGACAATGAGAGGAACTTCTTTCCATACTTTATTACATTTTTCACACAAAATTTCATACTTTTTCAGACTTAAGAACTGTGTAGACAGCCTGCTTTCAGCTGCTGGGTCCCTGCCCTCAGCTCCAACAAATCCACAAAACAGCAGGGGCTTGTTTCCGGGTTAACATGTGAACGCAACTTTAGCAGGCTAACAATGGTATACCAGACCCAGAAGCTAAACAAATGCTAAATCTCTTTGTGGGCTGGTTGTCTAAGTTCCTGTTAATGCAACTAATTTTTTTTTTTAACAAATGATACCGAGCAACACTTAAATGTCCTACTGTTGGAACCTTTGGAATCCAGTAGTTCCCAGGGAAACCCACCAGTATCTCCCCACATCGTTTATGGGATGGCCACACACTGTATGGTCAGCAGTTTTCAGTTGGGAATCTTGAAACCAGACCACCAGGGAGGGGTTCATCGATTTCTAGGTGAAGTTACATGGTGCCTTGGCTGCATCTTCATGAGGGTTGGGCCTTAGTTTGCACCAGGAGACCCTATAATATATCCTCTAGAATCATGAAAGTATGTAAACCCACCAACCATGCATTATGAGTGTAATTCAAGGAAGGTCATGCAATGCAACTTGGGCGTTGCCACCGTCAGGCAGAAAACTCTTATGTCCAACATGGTTATTTTTCAGAAAAATGTAATAACTTTGAGAGTTGAGATGTAGTCGCAAGCAGTTTTCAACACTTTTCATTGGTTAAATATTTCTAAGATCATCAGGCCAGCATGAAGACTGACCATTCATTCATCTTCTGAACCCACTTTTTCCTCACTAGGGTCATGGGGGTCACTTGGAGCCTATCCCAGCTACTTTAAGGTGAAGGCGGGGTACACCCTGGGCATGTGACTAGTTCATCACAGAGCTAACGTATACAGACAAACAATCACTCTCACATTCACGCCTATGGACAATTTAGATTAACCAATTAACCTATCAGTGCATGTCTTTGGATGGTGGGTGGAAACCAGAGTACCCGTAGAGAAGACTGACCAATAGAATAGTTTTATGACAAAAAAAAGAAAAGACCAAAAATGGACTTGAGAGGTTTCAGCCCAACAGCGATGATATATAGTACAGAATCCTTCAATAAATTCTAAAATTGAGATTGAGCTCAAGATGTGGACTACCATCAAAAAGGATCAGGATATGACATGATACAAGACTAACCTTGTTTACAATTGTCAAGTCAAAGTGCACTATAGATAAGGAGTTACAGGCAAAGACAGATAAAAGTAATAATAAAAGGCTTTACTGTTAAGTCTTCAAGCACAGATGTGTGAAGAAACTATGGCTTTATGGGAGTCTGGTCTTTGATGAAACGGTGTAGTTGTTGTATAGTTGTTGTAGTTGTGTCTTGTTGTGTAGCAACACCTAGCGGTCGACTCCAGCTTGTTGTACTGTGATATGTAAGATAGAACCAGTTCAGAATGGCGATAGCATAAGAAATCAGTCAACTGATATTGAAGTCGATACTTTTAATCCTTGACCATGAATGTGGCTGTCACTTAACAGTCTTACTTAACTTCTCAGCAGTTGTTTTCCAGTTCTAAGCTGTTTTTGTGAGTATCCTAACCAGATATTAACTGTGGGTTTTGTAACTTCCTAAAGGCAACCCATACTTTGCAGATTAACTGCTATTTGTGACATTTAGTTTCCCTTTTTACCAGTATTTTCTTCTTTTTCTGCCGGCAGAGGAGTTGATTCACAATGTTGTAGACCAGTGACACTCAAAATGTGGCCCACTAGAGCAGGGGTGTCCAATCCTGGACCTCGAGGGCCGGTATCCTGCATGTTTTAGATGTATTCCTCTTCCAACACACCTGATTCAAATGATGAGCCTATCATCAAGTTCTGCAGAAGCCTGATAATGACTGTCAGGTATGTTGGAAGAGGGAAACATCTAAAACTTGCAGGATACCAGCCCTCGAGGACCGGGATTGGACACCCCTGCACTACAGGATTTCATTAAAAAAAGTTACATTTATATCAGTGTTTCTGAAATCACCCTAATCTGACTGCCAACGCAAAGTTACGTGTACAGATAACTGTTTTTCTCAATTAAAAGCTATCAAATGTAGCCTAAATAAGCCTAAGAGTAGACGCTTATGGAATTTGTCAATGCAAACCCATGGTTTCCGTCACCATCTCTATACAGTAAGGTTACCTAGGTTGACTATTGTCATATTAAAGATATCTTGTGACTTATGGTGGAAACTTTTTAGTTAAGTTTTATTACTCATCGGATAACAAAGAACCATACAACATGGTCAAACATAATTCTATGGTGCTCAAAAAGGAGTGGGAAGAAGTATAGAAATGAAGTAGAATATCTAATCGGAAACAGAGTAAAACAAAATGAAGAGTGACTTGAATACTTCTAAAATACAACAATGAATTGGCGACTGAAGAAAAAACCTGGAGAAACAACCAATGTTAGCAACAAGGTGCAAAGACATCTGTTAGCATCAAGCTGTTAGCACCATTTGTAATCCACTGCAGAGTTAATTTGTAATGAACAAACTATAATAATATTGTAATACAGGGTGTTCAAAAAGTTTTTTATGGTGGTAAACTGTCCGGTTGGTTAGGTGGTCTGTGAATAGGTGGTCCGTGGTGTGAAAAAGTTTGAGAACCACCATAATATTTAGATAATATCTCTAAATGCTTCTATCCACGTGAGACACAGGAAAGCAGAAGTTTTGCTTTTTTACATTAAATAATTGTCTTGATTGGAAATACAAAGAAACAGTTTGTTTTTTTTTGTCAGATTTTTTTATTTTTCTAAGTCATGGAATGTCCCTAGCAGTGGACAGTGTTTTTATAAGTACAGCTTGTTTTTTACCTACAGAGGGGGGAAAAAAAATGCATTGCTGGATCTCAAGAATCCATGTGTTGTTTCAACCTCCTCTGCCATTTAGAAACAAGAATGTGTTCCTCCTTTTTTTTTTTTTTTTTAATTTCCCAACTTGAAAAGTGTCATGAATCTTTTTTCATTACTTGCACTATAATCTATTGGAACAAAAAGCTAATTAGATGACCAACAAAAATGAAATTAAATGAATTGCTGGAAGTTCCTGTGGGACAAATGGAAACATAAATGCATGACATTATCCTTTATTATAATGTGTTTTGTGTCTAACCTAATGCATTATAAATCTTTTCTAGAAAATATAAATCACTTGTGTCCAGTTGACAACAGAAATAAATACAAGAAAGACAAATAATTTGGCCTGGAAGGACACATTGAATCAACTGTATCAGAAAATCAGTAGTAATGTGATTATGTGGAAGTGACTGTTGTCTTTTTAGTCTTTCTCTTACATGCACTGAAGTCAGCAGTAGGTCCTTTTCTTGTTCCTGGCTTCTCCATCTGGTATCATTGGAAACAGAAAAACGGTCTCCTTGTGTCAAGATGCAGAATTGCTGTATCTTTCAATCCAGTGCGGATCATATTGACAGGGGGTTCTGTGCCTCTCAGCTATTGACTTTTTCAAAGAAAATCTTTACATGAACTGTTTGTTGTCGGCCTCTGTCAGAGGAGTCACGGAGCTCTTCCTAAAGCTAACAAATAGCCTATCCGCTCTGTAACTTCACAGAGCATGTCGGCAGACGTATAAACGCTCCATTTTAACGGCTCATTTCTTCTATTTTTCTGCAGCCCGATGCAGACTGCATTTCTTCTGAAGCTCCAAACAGCTTTGCTCTGGGAAAATGACTTATGGCAAACGTGTTACTACTTTAGATGGGAGGTATCATCAGATTTGGTCTGACCCAATTTGATATCCAGACACTGTGTCGGCCTCCTGATGATACAGAAACAACCATGCAGCCATGTCCTATATTTTAAATGATGTGACTGTTTGGTCCTACAAGTTGTCAATGTGGAACTCATGGATGACTGTACATACACTTTTGTTTGCAAGGCCAGAAAAGTAGAAGTGATCAGTGGTCGTATCTGTGGCATCCATCTCAACAGTAATAATAGAATAAAGCAACGTGTAGAGAAGATGCACTGAAGCAGCAAACTGTGTTATTAGCTACTGAACGTGTAACTGGTTTAGTAGCATAGCCCCACTTTTCTAAGCAATCACCTTACCTGTCATGTCCGCTTATCTTTTTATATCTTTAACTGCTTCCAGTGCCTCCCCAGAGGATCGTAGTTCACATAAAGAGCCTCGAATTCTGTTCTGTCCAACTCCGGTACAATGATAGTAATGTCACTTCTTCCGACTTAATGGCCAATAAATCCAACTATTTTCAACTGGGTTTTACCCTCGACCCTCACCGCAGCGTATTGTCACCCAGTTCGTCATCCGTCTCTGCAAAAACATTGGCGTGGATTTGAGGCTCAGGGTTTTTCAACTGCGGTTACATTACGATCTGTACAATGAGTGCAGGCTGTCATTTGTGGTGAATAGAACTATAGTGCTTAAATAATCACCTTCTTTCATCAAAATATAACAATAAGGAGAACCATATGATTCTAGTTATGGAAGAACAGCATTAACTCTTTATAGGGCACTCAGAGATACTCTGAAATTCTACATTTAAACCTTAGCCTGTTCTTGGAGGACATAAGACTTTATTACTAATGTGAAATGTTTAGAATTTTTTTTTTTTTTTAATAATATTGAAAATCAAGATCAATGACATTATCATATTTGGTTCCTTACCTGTAAGTAGCAAGAAAAAATAATCCAATAAGTAAATATAAAAAATACAGAAGAAAAACAAAGGAACATGTATTTTAGAACATTAGACCAACATTAGTGCTGATCCAGACACCTGTCCACATCCACAAGATACCGAGTTACTTGAACCCCCTCCACCGGAGGAAACTCTTAACCACGATAATTAAAATTGGACTTAAAACTACACAGTCTGTTGTTGTAGTATTGTTTCAGTATCAACTTATCTCTAAGTTAACTCAAAAGCTGATTAACAGTAAACAGAAGCAGAATTTCCCCTTCCGTTTTCAGAGGCTTTTGTTGTTGTTTTGACTGAGTTTGCGGAAACCTAAGATGAAGGGCTGTGGAGTCCGGAGGTCCTTCTCTGAGAGGTTTTTCAATCAAAAATAAAGAATCTGCCATCATTCTGAGCCACTTTTCAGACATTTGGAAAAGTATCCAAACCATAAAAAAAACAAAAAAAACAAAACAGAAATAGTCAAAACCAAAATATTCTGAGGTGCACTGGCTGCAGTCATTAGATCTTGGGAAAGGAAGTCATTTTAATTCATTTGGAAGCTCTTCACATGTATTTTTCATGAATTTGACACCCAAAATGAATTCAGTGCTTTGCCTTAACTGTACAATGGTGAGGAAAACTCAACTAATGTGCTAATATTTAAGTCTTCACAGTACCAATTAGAAACAGATGGTACAAAATGGAAAAGAAACCTGACTCTACGCTACGACTTTAAATATCGTCATATCTCTAAATGACTAAATCTGAGCTCTGTATAGTTCAGTACAGTAAACTCACTACACGATTGCATCTTCATGTCTTCTCTGAGGTGGTAAGTGGTGTGAAAATTGTGAGAAACGCAAGGAAGCAGGAACTCAATGTCCTGAAAGTCCTCTGATATTTTATTAACCCCTTAAAGACCTATAAGACTATTTTTGTAGTGACCTACAAATTAATCTAACCTTTCCTAAGTGATTTATCACCGTTTATTGTCATGTTATCCTCTTCATTTGGCATTTTTCAGTCAAAATCGTGTATTTTCTCACAATTTATTGAGATGTTCCAAAAAGTTCAGAGTAAATTCCTTGGAAAAGTGCCAATTAGATCACTGACAATGTAAAAAAAATAAATGTCTACAGCTACAATTATTTATCAAACTCCATGGGTTTTACTGGTGAATCAATGTTGTAGAAGATGACTGTTTCCATGGTAACTATGGAGCATCTGAACATCCAAACAGGTCATATCTGATGACCATGAAAAGACGACAAATTATTTTACACCAATTATTTCCATGTATTGATAGGATTAGAGGATCAATAGGTATTAAACGCATTAAATCAGTAGAAGACTTTGGATGTTTGGGTCTTTAAGGGTTAGAATAAATTGAGTGTCTTCTGTTTAGATGCTTCTGTCTGTCAAAAACTCATGTTTACTGTGTTTATGTCATGCTAAATGCAGCGTTGCAAATGTGAGCTTGTATGAATTATCACCTTTAATTACCGTCACATGTGGATGTATCTGTGATGTATTTCTGAAGTCCTGGGAGTTCATTTGAGCTTTAAGTTTTCAGTAAATATTCAGTGACCTGAATTGAAGTGGCACTCTGATTTCTGAGGATAAGGCAAATCAAGGGTCCATCCATCGGCAATCAGCTGTAATTACTGTACAGACTGGTGGTGTTTTCAGATTGCGACAGATAAGGCATGTCTGTGGAGATGTACATTTTAGAGTGTGCGGAGATTGGAGGATTGTTTAATTCTGCTTACGGAGAAAACATGGCTTTAATCGGCGTCTCGCATAAACAGCTGTGTTAGGACAGGTGGTTGGATTTCGTTGGGCTGGTGACAAACAATTTATCTCTCGGTTTTTACTTTGTGAAAACCTACAAAGCAGTAAGTCTATACGAACAAATGTTGAATAAATTAAACTTCGGTTTTCTTATTTAACCCAGAAACAGCCACTGGCGACCAAAAGAATCTACTGATCTAAACTGTTTAAAGATGTGACCAATTTTGATGTTCAGAGGCTCTGTAGTTACCATGGAAACACAGTCATCTTCTACAACACTGATTCACCAGTAAAAAAAGAAAAAAATAACCATGGAGTTTGATGAAAGAAAATGGATGGACACCCTGTTATTGCAATATTTACTGAAAGTCACTTTTTCTTCAGTTTTCTGTTTCTGATATAATAATAAACCTCAACTTTAATCTGAGCTTTTATAAACATCTACATGATCAGGGAATTAAATATAGGAAAATACATGATTTACCCTGTAAAAATGCAAACTAAGGAGGATAATCTTACAATAAATGGTGATAAATCATTTATAAAAGGTTAATTATTGAGAAATTCATTTGGGAACTGACACAAAAGTAGCACTGGGTCATTATGGGTTAATTATAGAATATAGAGATGGAAATTTCAATGTGCTTTATCTATTTTTTACAATAATGGCTTCAACAAATACCCAAAAACATAAGTTGAATATTGAGTCTTACCTTTTTGTTTCCCCTACAGCCTCTGCTTTCCATTATCCTGTTACCACCGGCAATTTTCCGGTACCTCAGACATCATGTCAGCGGCTTCACACCTCAGATCATACACTTCCTTTGGGTTATATCTGTGTCACTTCGATCTTTTTTGTTTTCCTGAGGCAGTACAGAGACGGCGGTTTGTCTACACGTCATGGGAAGGGCAAAGGGTCAATAGGTGTTAGTCATTTGGTAAAGAGTCGCACTTTGCTGCTATTATTGACTTTTGTGGATTTAAGCTAAAATTGTATGTAAAAATGAGCAAATAAAGGGGAGTATATGATAGTAAACCAGTACATATTAGTGCTGGGTTATACCACACTTATGATTTGATACTGGATACCAACACTTTCAGTCATTTTTTTTTTTTAACCCTATAACAGACGCCCTTTCACTCAGGAATTGCAGGAGGAGTCATACATAGAAGAACCATTTACTGTTGGCATTGTAAAGAGTGTTGTTTTTCATGGTTGGTCTCAAATAAAAGCTGACGATCTCCGCTTTCAAACGGTATGTGGTTTAAGCATCGTACATGTTTGTACATGCCGTGAATCATGAATTAAAATCATAAAGAAAATACATTTATCAGGAAACAACGCCTCCTGGGTCACTCACTAGTCACTTTTCCACTGACCCTCAAATATCGCAAACATAACTTGCGCATAAAAATGTATCCAATGGAAAAATGGCAATTTCGCCAAAACTCGTGTTTTTTTTTTTATTAAAAGTTTTTACATTGGCAAGAGGGTTTCTTTGGGGGGAGTTGCAAAATTGGTATATTAAACAAAACTGCAATGGAAAGACCTTTTTCACAAATAGTCATGTGAATTTAAAAAAAACCTGGATGTTACAACAAGCGAAGAAGAGTTTTAAAAGGAACATGGTACGGTATGTGTGGACACACCAAGAAACTGAATAATTTTATAATTTAGTACGGAATAGAGGAGTAATGTATAAAAATAATGAATATATCTGTAAATCAACATGATATTTACGTTCGTCACTATGTTTATGGAATAACTTCTTGGGTCATGTCGCGATAATAAAAACAAGTAATCGTATTTCCGTTTTAATGGAAAAATGGACATTGTGCACTTCTGTTTTTTCGACATTTAGTAAATAGCGGTAAAGTTTTGTACATAAGCCTAATGGAAAAGAGACTGCTTATGCTAGTGTAAAAACCAAAGCAAAACTCCATGTTTGCCTCCCAACTTCTGTACCTCTAATGTACAGCGGCTCTTAAACAACATTTTTAGAACTTCCACCCTGTATCCACTTGGCCTCCTACAAACACTGGGCCGCATGAATTTGTCCTGTGTACCCCTCCGTCATCGGCGCTCCACGGCTTGGGCCAAATTAACCAAAGTGGTTTCTTTGTGGATTTTACTCCAACAAGACATTGAGGAAAACATCAGAATCATCGTTCTCACCAACCAAAATATCGCACTGCCAATGTGTTTACATACAAGGTAGCTTGTGTCTCTAAAGCAAGTGTTAATGTGCATTCACAGTTGGATTCAATAGCAGCATTGTGTGAATACCACATTTATTTACACTATAATAAGCAATAACGTAAGAAAAAGTAATGCATTGAAAGACTTGCATTTTATAATCAGTTGACGCCCAACAGACAGCTTAATGAACCACAAACATGTCTCAGCTGAAATTTATACCCAACAAACCTATTACCATATTTGTTCAGAAACACCCCAGGAATTTCACTAATGTCCACATTCAGTGAATAAATGCTTTGATTATGTGCTTTTAATGTCTTTTTAAAGAAGCAGATGTTATGAAGTTTAATTCCTAGTCGTACGCTGCACTTTACCCTGCACCCAGACGGAAAAGCTACTCTGTCCTTTTTGAAGCAAGCTCTTAATGAACACCTCCTACATACAGTATCACTTTCATGCCTGGGTGGTAATTACCTTCTTCTCAACCCAAAAATTAATTACATACCCATAAATTGGCAATTTACCCACTGAGGCAATGCTTACACACGTTATAATATGATTTCCCGTTGAAAGATGGATGGTATCTCAAGCATCTGCCAAACGGCGTTTTTCCCTGAAGGTCAGACCTGCCTACCGGGCGCCACGGCAGCTCGATGCAGACTCGTGGTCATTGCCAGTTGGTCTCAGGTGTGTTCACGAGACCTGCAATTTGTTCTTACTTGCCTGGATGACACAGGAAAACCATCAGCCGAACACAAAGCGCTTGCATGTAATCTCTCTCCCTCTGACATTTCCTTCAGAGGACGGACAGCTGTGTCGTAACTGCATGATGGGATACATTTTTCTTGGTTGTGATGTCTTGTCAGAAGGGTTGTGGTGGTTGATTTTATCTGCTGCATGTTCTTCTGGGTAGTTTATGAGCCTGTGACACCATTATGTATTTGGGAGGTTGATTCCTAACCTGTAAATCATTTGGTTTCTGCCAAGATAAAAGAAAAACAACTTAGATTTAAAAGTGTTAGATAATTTGGCTTGTTTTAAGTCACTTTATGTGTTCAGACATCTGTAGATATTGCTTATTTCTAGATTTAATGATCTTAATTCAAGAAATCTTGTCAGGTGAAATGATCTTGTTGCATGGACAGATACTTCACTTGTTTTGAGGACCTTTTTCCTCAGATTCAGTGTTTTTATCTTGTTTTAGATGGCCTGTTTTTGCAGTGTACCAAAGATCCTGTCATGATTTTTCTAAATTAGGGTCTTTCTTCTCAGTTTTTCTGTGTAAATTACAGACAGATTAAACACAGATGATCATAGATGATCACTATTTTGAGATGACAGTGATGATAAATACCTGCATTTAATGTGTAATTTAGATAAAGTGTTTCTCATTAATTACCAAGACTGTGGCAGCCTGCCGGAGTCTCATTTGTTGGAATACAGTTTTATAAAGAAGCCATCATACAACATACAGAGGATCTTTAAAGGTGTCGTTTCTGGTGTTGGTACAGCAGAACATACATGTAAAATCCAGATTTCTTTACATGGAGGCAGGGATTTAATGACATCGACATTTGTCAGGGATGGAAAACCAGAAGCAAGTTGCATTATGGGAAGTGTAGGGTCCAGGATTTTACAGATGAACATGAATTAAACATCAGGAAATCTGCAACAACTCATTTGCTTAAGCACCAAAAAAAACTTTCTTTGTAACTACATTCTTTTCAAGGTTCTCCCCAGATGATGGAACAACAGTGCTGTGTCAGTATACTGCTAACTCAGCGCCGCTGTACTCAATTTCAAATTTAGGGTGGTTTTTTTCTATTTTCCCCAATAATTTTGCTAAAATCTCCCAAAATCCATGGGGTTTGCAGGCACACACTCAATTTTCCAGCGCCATGTTGTTTTTTCTTTGAAATCTCACGGAGTTGCGTCTTTCGCAAGGTTTTAGTGCAAAGCTTTCTTCCAGGGGGGTGTGCCAGGATACTATACATTTCTGGGGGGGACTTTTAATTATTTACTCAATGATGCAAATTATTGAACTTCAATGTAAAGAGATTGAGGTAAATATGTTGGATTTTTGCTGCATGGCTAATTTGCATCTCTGTCCTTGTCAGGTGACGTATAACATATATAAGCCACTTTTACACAGAGATCCTAGAAAAAAAGGTGAGATGGTGATCCCACCTTTTTCCCATAATTAACCAATTTCCACAGCCAAGCCAAAGAGGTGACACAGACTGAACTTTTATACAACGGACCTGCATTCCAGAATCAAAGGGGTGGTGACATAGCGCAGCGTATAGTGTGACGTATCGCTTCAACATCGGAAATACCCTGAACATAGCGGTGGTGCCAACCTCTCCAGAGTCTTTTACCATTGATGTTAGCATGGATAGAGTCCTCCACCTGAAGCAACAACAGCTCACAGATCTCGGTGTCTCCCCAGTTCGACATCTTTCTGATCGTGTCGATGTTTGTTTACTGTACACGACTTGCGCTCATTTTTAAATGCCCCCGGTGTGGAGGTCACACACACACAATACTTAATCAAAACATCAACCTTGGTTGCAGAACAAGAGGTGTTCCTTTTACGTAGCGTTCCGGAATCATAATCCCACATTTATTGTGGTTCTGTTACTACCTCCAGAGGCATTACAGAGGTGGGACCAAATGATTCCAGCATTCCCTTTACTCAGACGTCATTCCGGAATGAAGGTGAAATATTCCCATCATAGAAGTGCTGTGGAAAAAGTGCTATAGAGATGGAATTCATTGATAGTTCTATTATTATTGACACTGATAGTGCTGTATAGTGATCTTAAGGCTTCTACACTGTGGAAAAATAAAGATGTACAAATCTGTTCTAGGCTACATTTTTGTGGTTAATTTGATGTTCAGTTCAATGCTTTTGTTTTTTGTTTTCATTGATACAGATTTGCATTGATAGGTTAATGGGCTAATCTAAATTGCCCATAGGTGTGAATGTGCGAGTGATTGTTCGTCTCTATATGTCAGCCCTGTGATGAACTGGTGACTTGTCCAGGGTGTAC
>JAQQZY010000007.1:28730850-28750688 GCA_030068375.1 Ostorhinchus rueppellii
CCCCCCCCCCCCCCCCCCCCCCCCCCCCCCCCCCCCCCCCCCCCCCCCAAAAAAAATTTGAAGTTCGACCTGCAATTTGGTATGAATTCCACCAACAGTTTTGCTGCTAAAGTGTTAACAAACAAACCAAACTAAAAACAATACCCCTTCCCTTCCTTCGGGATAAAAATGACTACTTCAAAATTTCTCTATTTTAGTGTAAAAAAGTAAAATTACATGATCATGTTTACATTTACAAAGTATCCTTTAACAAAAAATGTGAATAACCTGAACAAATATGAACAACCTGAAATGACTGAAGAGAATTAAATACAATTTCAACTTCAGTTTCTCTGTTACTAAAGGTTTTGTGTATTTGTAGATCCACTGTGATGTGTAAGCTGGAATGGACATGTGCAAATGAGAAACTGAGGCATAATATTGATAACTTGCACTTATTTTTCTTAATAAATGTATTTTTTATGGGTGTTATTATTATTCACTTTTTTTTAAAGAATAGATTGTAGATGTAAACATTTTCACAGTATAATTTAACTTTTTTAAACTAAAACACTGAAATAGAAATGAAGAGTTTAAAATTTACATTATTTATATATTAGGATGTTATTTATTTACTGGTCCAGCCCGCGTCAGATCATATTGGACTGAATATGACCCCTGAACTAACATGAGTGTGACACCCCTGTTGTCGGGACACTCAGTCTGCAGTAGTTAATACTTTCCACTCACAACAAGAAGGTCCTGAGTTTCATTCTGGTGTGCAGACGGCGTGGGCCATTCTGTGACGAGTTTGGATGTTCTCCAGGTACTTTTGCTTCCTCCCACCGTCTGAAGACAGGCACCTAAATAGGTTAATTAGTAAATCTGAATCTTTGCTTATCTGTATACAGTGGCAGAAAAAATTATTAGACCATCAAAAATCATTCAAAACAATGGTTATGCAATTAAGCGCTAACTCCTGTGTGTATCGTGACTAAAACAGACAGAAAAGAAAACACGGAATGCCTAAAAGCACTGTTTTAGTCAGTAGAATGTTATAGATATTCATGTAAGAACTGAAGTGATTTTAGTTATTTTCAAGAAAACATGGAAAATGGATAGACATCAGCTCTGAAACTAAACTACGATTAGCTATTTTTGTTCTCGTTATATTTGTCCCAAAAAAGTACCTTTAGTTGTATCAGGCATTAAAATGAACAAGAAACTGAAGAAAATAAAGGTGGTCTAATAATTTTTTTCCGCGATTGTATATCAGCCCTGCAATGAACCGGTGGCACATCCAGGTTGTACCCATCCAGCATAGGCTCCGGCACCTCCGTGACCCCCACAAGGACTAAGGGCTCATTTATGGTCTATGTCAGACACACACTTAGATACTCCCAAAGCCATCTGTCCATCCTCTGCATTAATTTCATGCATATTTCTGCCTGTTGTCGGAGGGCTTGCAGTTGTGTTTCCAACTGGAGCAAATGGACCAGTACCACCAGAAACTGTGGGGTCAGTGTTGAGCTGATCAGATGAGATGGATGAAGTTGTACTGACAAAAGATGCCCAACACGGGTATCGGGCTGCTCGATTATGGAAAAAAA
Organism: Ostorhinchus rueppellii; assembly: GCA_030068375.1. Lineage (NCBI taxonomy): Eukaryota > Metazoa > Chordata > Actinopteri > Kurtiformes > Apogonidae > Ostorhinchus > Ostorhinchus rueppellii. Next base: position 28,732,440 of record JAQQZY010000007.1, read on the forward strand.
ATCAATATTACAATTATTTTGGTCAATATTGAAATCACAATTATTCAAATGATTAATTTTGAGTTTGACAATGCATTTATTCAGCATTTCTCTGTTTCAAAAACACTTAATTGATTATTTATGCAAAACATTCAACCTGAAAATGAATGTTGGTAACAAATATGTACTTTACAGCTGTTTTGCAATGGAATGTATTGCGCATGCACGTCTCTCAAATTGTGTAAAGAAATACGGAAAATAGTTTCATCTCGATTATGAGTTTCTAGATCGTTTGACAACAAAATCGAAATTGTGGTCAAAATTTGATTAATTGCACAGCCCTACATGGGTATAGTAAACACTCCTTTATATTGTATATAAAGCCAAAATCTAAAGTACTCAAACGGACAACATAAGATCAGACCCCAAAGGGTTACAAAGAATTAAAACAGGTTGTAGAAACTGACTCAATTTTTTTGCGAAAATGAATATAAAGATAGCATTACAGCACCTGGAGGCTTCAAATGCAAACTTTGTGAACTATTAGGGTTCAAATACACAATTAAATGAACCACAGACTAATAAAAGTGGGTTTAGTAAAATAGGACCTCTTTAAATCCAAATACATTCCTTTTGTAAATTATGTAAATCTGTTTGGTCAAATGAACCAAGAAAGCTACCCTCAGCCTCGTATCTCCCAGATTTATGTCCATTTGGTTTGAAACTCGTGATTCTTTTCGTATTTTGCATCTTCTCCGTCTTGGCTGGCAACCGTCAGGTGGGAAGGTCATATTTGTTCAACTTCTTTGGCTGTTTTCACGATGTGAGGAGAATGAGGCTGATCAGCTGTTCTGTCTGCAGTGACGGAAGTGCTGTTGCATAGAGACAGGCAGTGATTGATGGATGGAGACTGGTTTAATGTTTATGCATTTCTGTCTATGATTAAATTATATAGCACATTTAACAAACTGACCTTATCTGTCTGTATTTTGTCGTGGAAATTGGAAAACATCATCCATTAAATGTGTGTGTTCTTTTAAAGGAAATGAAGCATGGGGGAAACTGAATTAGAAATGTAATATTAGCCTACTGTAGTCTCAACAGCTGGAATGTATATTAAATATCCCACTGAAAAGTTTATTCAGTCACCACTTCTACTTCCAGAATTCTTCTTGTCTGTTTGATAGGATGAAAATGAATATTTAATATTTCCGTGTCTGGAGTACAGTCTATATCTGCCGTTTCTCAATACAAGAACACAGAGTATGGTCTGGCGAACTTGGCGAGTACAGTCTTGATAAGAACGGCCCCAGAGAACGAACTTCCTAAGATCGCAAGTCTATTTGTAATTGGAACAGTTGCGTACTTGTGAACTTTCCTCCCTGTCTCTGTTGTATTTACACCATCGGCTCCCTAATATATTTCCCTCAAATCACAACAATGTTACTCGATTTGATGTCAGTATATTTGTACTCGTCATTTATACAGTTTTTATATTGTTCAAATCTGGAATACGTTGTCAGTTCAGCCAGTGTCTTTTCTTGATAGTTGATAGAGTAGCCTTTGTTGTGGATGGTTTCTGTTCGTGTCCACAGGCTCTCTTGGGTCTCCTGTGGGATTTCGGTCCACTCTTCCTGGGCCAAAGCCTCCAGCTGGGTCCAGTTGGCTGGTCTCCTACCCATCACTCTGGCCTTCAGCTCCCTCCACAGATTGTCTGTATGATTTAGGTCAGCACTTTGACTGGGTCATGTCCTTGAACCACTACTGCACTACCTCAGTGGTATGTTTGGGGTCATTATCCTGCTGGGACGTCCAGTCAGGAGTTTCTCAGCAGATGCTTTCACGTTGCCATCCAGACATTGAAAAGACATTGGACTCAGTAACCTAGGGTAGGAATAATTTTGAACATGGAATTTTTTGGAAATCCACTAATAAAACACTCCTAAAATAAAGTATTTCTCTCAGTATCATTTGCTGTTATTGTATGTCTGCACTACTGTCTACCTCAACTACCCTGGCACTTTGCACATGCACTGTAAATACTGTCATCTGACTTATTTATGAATGTTAATATTATTATTATTATTATTATTATTATTATTATTATTATTATTATTATTATTATTATAATATTGTTGTTGTCGGGGGGGGGGGGGGGGGGGGGGTGTTTTGTTTTTTCTTTTTAACTTATTTAGTACTTAGTCCTTTATTTTGACATATTTATACAGAGTGAGCAAAGTTAAACCGGAATCAAATTCCTTGTTTGTGTACAAACTTGGCAAATAAAGCCGATTCTGATTATTCCCTGACTTTTATATCACATAGAAGTCACAAACTTGACGAAACACATTCATTTCGTTGCAAAAAAAAAATGTCAGGGGTGTGAATAATTTAGAAGACTGTAGGTTAATTCTCTGGTCAGTGCCTTTGACCACGGTGTTGACCCAAGTAGCCTTCAACGACAGCTCATTGCTCCAAATGTGCTAATGCTAATGCTAATTGATAATGCTATCTGCTTTGTGTAGTAAAATGGGTAAAATGTCGTGTTTGAGTTCTCCAATGGGGATAATAAAGTGAGTTAACCTTTAATCTTTGTAAAAATGTAGATGTTATAGACATTCATGATGTACATTTGTGAGTTTTGCTCTGTGGAATTTTCCTGGGACCCTCTGCTCTACACCATTAAGAAAAACTGTATTGACACCTCCTGTCTCAAAGCACTCTGTGACTTTGTCCTTAAATTATGTCATTTAGTTGTAAAACCCAACATCTGTTAATACTGAATTCCCTGCTCCATAAAACTTGACCCTTTTCCATCAGTATCATGGTCCACGCTGCTACTCTGTGCTTCATTCATCCATTTACTTGCAGACAAGACCGTTTTGGGCTCATTTAGACCATCCCTGGAGTCTATTCAGGATAGTTGCCGCTGTGTTGAAATGTGTCTGATCTTTGTGCTAAATACATCAAAGACAAATGCCATGTATTTCAGTGGGGAAACAGTTGCCCGTTTTGCTGCTTCAGGCTATGAGTTGCAACACTTTCCTGCCTTTGTGGACCTCATTACCACAATGAACACATACAAATTAAATCCTCTCTGTTAGTTCACTCAGATCCTATTAACTTTCACCACTGATATTCCCTGTATGTAACTTGACTCGCATATTGGTCGCAGTTTCCATAGAAGTCACGTACTTGAACTTTTGGCGTCTTGGTCATCGTCGTTTTGCATTCTGCCACCATGTCCACTCTACAGTGACCACCTTTCCTGCTCTAAAATGTATTTAACCTTATGGCAGGAGTTAATTTGAGGCAAGTGCTTTAACTTGTACCACTTTCCTAACTGCTTGCACTAATTTCATGTTAACGCTCCAGACCTTTTTGCTCCATGTAACCCTTTGAATTCTTGCACCTCACCGGGGCAGATACGACATGTTGATAGTTAGCAGGCTCTGGCTTTGGTTTTTGGAACGCTCTTTGCTGCTTTCATCTTTTATGCATTTACAATCCGTTCATAATGTATGACAGTGTGGATTATAGATAGCATTTAATCACTATTACATTCTTGGAGAAAAAGAAGACACCACACACAAACATGCAAACAAACACAGTCACCGAAATAACTGCTTAGTCTTATTAAATCAAACCTCGTATAATTGGCTTACCCTGCTTTGAAAAGGATAGGAATCTTGAGCGTGCTACAGGCGATTGCCTCTCACGCTGCAGTTGTGCTGCTTGTTCTCCATTCCCTCTCATCTCTCGCCTGTTTCTTTGCAGCGTTTGCTCATCAAGGATTTGCGCACATTCGTAACGTGTTGACTTTTTAGTAAATTTGTGTATGATTTCAAGGTGTTCTCCTGCTGTGAATTATTTTGGCAAAGAGGAGTTGCTTTCTTTGTTCAGCTGCTGTACAATCAGTAAGGGCTTTTAATATAGCTTGAGTAACACTGACATCTGCTGGGATAGCATGTTGTAACTGGGCAGAGGGGGACACTGTTAATACCTGCAAGCTGCGGACAACTTACTAGAAGTTCAAGTTCTCATTTGCACTTAAAGACTTTGATATTTTCCAAATGATCAAAGCAGATCACTGTGTTTTTCAGAATATGCGTGTTCTGACAAAGAGCGTGGGGAGCTTTAAAGAAGGAATCCTATTTTTGATGCGACAGATGCCTCCTTGAGTTGTTTGTGATGTGAAGCCCCGTCAGTTCCTGCAGCACCTCAGGGACAAGGATTTACAATGCACGACCCTGATGATGCACTCACAGCTCCGGCGCTTAATCAATGAGTTTACCAACGTATATCAAATCAGCAACTATTCAGATAATCAGCTTTAGTTTGGCATTTTACAAAGAAAAATGTCATAATTCTCTTAATTCTGCTTATTAAAGATAGATGTATTCTTGTTTACGTCCTTCTAAGCTCAATACCTTTGGGTTTCGGATCGAATAAGGCTCTGTAAAGATTTAGCAAAACACTGATCGACAATTTCCATGACCTAAATAACTGAACAGCGGCTCGCCACTACCTTCATGATTTATGTTTATTGTAGTTTTATCCCTATTAGATCAACTGTAATGAGATAAATAAACACACAGGTGGTATTTTTAAAACCTTTAAATTGTCTGTTTGACTGTTTGGGTCATGATAGGGAGGAGGAGGCGGGTTCGGTTCACCTCGTGGTTCTCTGGTTCACTTGTTGGTTTACATGTAGTTGTGGCAGTAACTGTAAGTGTTTAATCACGTGTTTGAATGTAATCGCTACATTGGTTTAACAGGAAACTTCCCTTCAGCCTGTCCTCTCCTTCTGAAGGTGTTCAGGCCTAAGAGTTCCCCAGGAGCGACGGCACCTTTTTGACAGTTCCGGGTGGGAGCGACCAAGTGAAAAAAAGGGCTAGAGGGGAGTTTTATTGTTTGGATTTTCTGTAAATATTTCTTTAAATTATTTATGGGTATTTGTGAGTGTTATTAGCTGTTTGTGTACATGTTTATGAATTGTATATTTATGGATAATGGGTTTTATTTATTGTATTTATATATGAGATCACCTGTCGAATGGAACATGCCAGTAATTAGTGGAATCAGAATCTGTCTGTTGTTGACAGGGGGTTGTTGCCCACTGCTTGTTGATCTTTTTGTGGGTGCTGGTGAACATGATGCACAAATAAAAGAAAAATACTTCCTAGATTTCACCCCTGCCTGTGGTTTTCAGTCGACAACAGTAGACTCCTGTTTATCAAGTTGACACAACTCATCAATTCATTGTGAATCAGTAAATAAATTACTCAACAGATGAAACAACACTGAAAATAACTGTTAATTGCACCCAACTGATTGCCTTTTCCTCTGTCTTTTTAGGTAAGACATCTTCTCTTCGTCTTCATCATGAACCGTTGTCTCTGAAAGGTACTGTGAGATAACATCTCTGATGGGGAGTTCAATGCACCAAAAACAGTAATGTGAATGAGTGCATATCGTGTGTGTTTGTGTGCACAGGGGGATGCTCCTTCTATCTTATTCTGAGCCGGTCTGTCTTTGTTGATATTCATCTCACTAATTTACAATTCACTCACTCCTGCGAAGACTCTCAATTTGTCCTGACCTTAGTTGTTGCCCAGAGACTTCCACAGAATGAGTTTATATTCATGCCTTAGGTGTCAGACAGAGACACACCATTCTGAGTGTGGACGTGGACTAGTGTGTACTGTTGCATGTTTGTGTATGTGAATGATCAGGTGCCATTAAGACCTAATTAGGTCCAAATTGCTGTTTGTTACTTTCCGAATACTAATGACCCCCCTCCTCCCCTAAAACAACTCCACTGCTCAGAAGGCATGACATGCCACTCGATTAGCCGAGCCTGAGTGATCACAGCTGAAGATCGACTTCGCTGAGAATTGTCTGAGATGTTTGGCCGGCTTATGGAGACTGAATACTGCTGTGGGAGCATGAGTCGCTGACTGAATCATGCTGTCTGCACTGTCAAGTTGGCAAAGACCATGTCATACAATCTTCTTTTGAACAAGGCAATTCATTTTTTTTTTTCCGTCTTACTGGCGCCCTGTAAGAGAACAGCAGATGAATCCAGCCTCCCTGTCGGTGATGGTATTTTGATTTCAGTTTCCCATTTCCCGTTTATCACAGTTTGATAAGGTCACCTCACGCTGTCACCTGCAGTATCCAACTCCATTTACTCAAGCGGCCCGAAATGCTATTATCAATATGAAATATTGTCCAGACAGACTTCAGCTCTTCTAGCGAGGGAAAACATCAATGTTTACTGTTCAGAAATCAAGCCCTTGCCCCAGGTGTCAGACACTATCTGTCTTCTCCAGAGGGACAAAAGAAAAAAAAAAATCTTCTCCAACATGGATTACTAATCCTCTGCTTGTTTGTAGTGTTGTTATGCTCCTACGATTCAGCAAAAACAAGATTACTGTGGTCGCTGTTTATAATTTGGACCCCCAGATGCAATGATAAATGCCAAAAAATATTTATTTTGTTGAATAAACTCCATAATCCATTCCAATAGACTGTGCTTGCTTTAGTAATTGCATAGTAATGGCTTTTCTCTATGCAAACCTTGCAGATTGTCAATACATGAATGGAAGTGTGATTTGCCAGCTGTGAGATGTTATGATCAGAATGACCCAGATTTCTTCCTTCCTTCTACTAATGAGATGCTCAGTCATGTTATAGCAGATACTTCTTGCTTTTTCTCTCTCCCTATTTATGACTGCACAGAAACGCAGTATTTTTGACAATGCAGATTAGACTTAATGCTCTTATGAAAACGGTCGAGTATAGACACAGCTCCCAGCTTAGTTTAGTTTGGTGAAATGCAAATTAAATGATCGAACAAATGTGTTTTGTGTGATTAATTCTTTGAAGCCAATTCTTTTAAGGTAGGTGTAACCATCCTTATTGAGATGCAGGATTAAATTCTAAGCCTTAAACAAAAGCCGTTTAAGAATGACAACTGGTATTCACTTAATGAAAACGCTTTCCATTTTATATGCATGAGAGTCTGTGGAAATTGCATGAGGGGCCATGTTTCAGTCTCATGGGACTGACGGCAAAAAATGTAATGCTTTAGAAATGGAAAGAGGAAAGTATCAACATGTTGAGCCGCTCGAAGTCATCTACTGTACAAGGCCTGACAAAGAACATGAAGTGCAAAAATGGCGGTTGAATAGATTCAGTTGACAGACGGTCAATGCTTTGGACGGCCTTTGTTGGGAATTAGATGAAGGGACACATTCTCTGATGTGTTATTCAGCTGCTGTTAAGTCCTGGGGTTGTGCTTCTGAGGCACTGACAGACTTTTTACACGAAAGCAGCAAGCTGGTGTGAAGCTGGTTCAAGCTACCATTAATGATTATGGGACCAGACGAGGAGACGAGGTCCCAAAGCACAGAGAGCACAGACGACTTTGAGGCTTGGCTGGACACAGTAATACTTCCAACAGGGAAAGGGTGTCAGTTTTAGAAAACACAGCTTCAGTAGGAATTCTTTTTTTTTTTTCTTCAGTTCTATGAACAACACTTCCAAAATAACCTTCCAGCATTTTGCAATTCAAGTGATCTAAGAAGTAACAGAAGTTCTGCACCTCCCTTTATTTCTGTTTTCAAGCTTTAGTAAATCAACCTCCGGAAAACACAAGACGGCAGATCCCCAAAGTGTGATACTCTGGCTTCATGAAACATGAAGCAGTGTTGTCTAGACATAGTCTGTATGGAAGAGTACAACAACAGAGCAGGACAGGGTTTTCATATTTTGCTGTTTTCATTTCCTGATTTCTGTCTAATGTGTTGTTGGCATTATCTGTAATATACTGAAGAAATGAGTCACAGGATGTTTTTCTTCTTATAAATAGGCAGTATTTTATTAAAACATACTGACAATTCAATGAAGTTCAGTTAAATTAATTTCAAGTCATTTCAATTTGGTATAATTTGGTAAAATGCAATTAAATTAAATTATTTCAATTCAGTATGTGTGTGTATATATGAGCAGGCCTGAAGAATGATTAATACAATATATAACAATAATTCATTATGCACATGCGCAAATGAAAGAGTTCCCTAATGTCTTAATTAAAATCCCATTTGAGACACTTTCTAAAATGAAATAAAGGTTAAAATCAGTGATTCTCTATATTAGTTTGCATTTCCTGATTTCTGCCTAATGTGTTGTTGGTATTGTCTGTAATACGTTGAAGAAATAAGGCACAGGATGTTTTTCTTCTTACAAGTCGGTAGCCTTTTATTCTAGCCACACTGATAATCCAGTGGAGTCAAGTTCAATTCATTTTAATTGGATATAATTTGGTAAAATGCAATTAAATCCAGTAAAATTCATTTAATTTCAATCTATTTCAACTCGATATAATTGAACTAAACTCAGTGTAATTCAAGTGTAATTCAGTCATGTTTTTTTAATATGATGAGGCCTGGACAATGATTAATACAGTGGATGACAATGATAATTCATTAGACATGTGCACAAATATAAAATATTTCTCAAATGACTAGATTACGCTCCCATTTGAGACACTTTCTAAAATGAAATAAAGACTAGGGTCAGTGATTTGTTCTTTTTGTTTGAATATTAGTTCATTTGACAAAATGACGACAAAAACATTTCAGTATTTTCTCTGATGAACACACACAATTGTTCTATTTTGATTGGTGTATTTAGTATTTTGATGTCAGACGGCTGTGTTTTCCACTGAATTACATCACTTTTCTTTATATTACACTATTTAATCATTTGGGACACTTCTTTTCTATTTTTCCTGCTGCTTAAGACCTGAGCTGCTCCACATTCTGTAATGGCTGTTGTGGTATTCTCCTCTTTATGATGTCCAAAACATCTTCAGTATGAGACAGGACAGACTGTGACTGTGGCTATGATGTCACACTGTTGTAACTGAAGCAGAATGAGGGCTGGCATCGTCCTGCTGGAATAACCACAGACTCCAGGGAAAACATGTCAACTTGATGCCAGCATAAGCGTCTCTATATTTTCTTCTATACGTCTCGTCATTGATGGTACCTTCATATGTATGCCGTTGAAGTATGCGGACACCGATGCACCCCCACACTATCATAGATACTGACTCTTACTGATGAGTCTATTTGGTGGTTTTCATCTTTGACACGTAGAGGCCGATGTGCGTTTTCCCTCCACTGTCTTTCAGGGAACTCAGTGACATTTCAACACAGAATTAATATAAAGCTTTGTCTGTGCATTATACTGGATGCAGTGGACTGTGTTAAGTGACAGCAATTTTCTGAAGTCCCCCTGAGGCTATGTGTCTAAATAAATCAATGTAATGTGATGATTTCTCTGGCAGTTCTCACAAACTATCAACACTGGTTTCTGCACTTGGCCTTTGCACATTGAGACTCGCTGAGAAACATCCTGCCTGTTCTGGAAACGGGATCAGTAGTTACTTTTCCACTGACCTCAAATTGCACGAATATAACTTGTGCATAAAAATTTGCAGATGGAAAAATGACAATTTTGCCAAAAATGTCATTTCTCAATGAAACTTTAGATTATTGTCTTTCATTCTGTAAAGCCCTGTGGGGCAACCTTGTTGTGATACAGGGCTCTACAAATAAAATTGAATTGAAATGGTTTTACGCTAGAGGTGGTTTTTCAGGTATAGTTAAACTGGTATGCTAACCTGCAGTGGAACAGGCTGATCTCATGAATTCACGTTGTATGTCACGCCAGTTCTTATTCCATTCGGCGTACTACACATATGTATTTTCATCCTTTCACATATTATTTAACACCAATTGACTGTGTGTCGGTGTATGCCAAGATCTCCAGTTTACATGTACCTAACTGCTAATTGCGCTAACTGCTAATCTTGCTAACTGCTAATCTTGCTAACTGCTAATTGCGCTAACTGCTAATCTTGCTAACTGCTAATCGCGCTAACCGCTAACTGTGCTAATTGCTAATCGTGCTAACAGCTTATTGCGCTAACTGCTAATCGTGGTTACCGCTAATTGCGCTAACCACTAACTACGCTAACTGCTAATCTTGCTAACCACTAGCTGCTAATCGGGCTAACCGCTAATTGCGCTAACTGCTAATCGCGCTAATCATGCTAACCACTAATAGCACTAACCGCTAACACTAATCCTAACCCTAACAGCTAATTTCACTCACTATGTGGTGTCATCGTTTAAATAATACCGTCCTGTTTCTTTGACAGCTTTATTTAAAACAAAACGCAGACACACACACACACTGTCCACTGCAAAGAACATTTAAATAAAAATACAAAAATGTATCTGGAAAAACTGTAACATCATGCAGTTTCCAATTAAGACAATTATGCCATGGAAAAAACCTATAGTTTTTACTTCCTGGGTCTCAGAATAATATAGTGGATCAGAATCAGAAAACAGATTTTTAAGGTGCAGCCTGTAATTTACTCTCCAACTTTTTATTGTAATAGATTCTGTTTAATTTTCTCCTCCTCTTTGGGAGTCGACCTCACTCTGTGCACACACCCAGCAGTATGATGTAATATCTGATGCTTGCCTGTTAATATAAGAATGTGGTGGAAGGAATAACTAGTGTGGTCACACCAATTACCCAGTCATTTAAAAATCCAATTTGCAAATTTCTTCGCCTGTATAATCACAACTTTTGGCCACGATATCCACATGCAAAAGACACACACGATATCTAATAAATAACATACATAACATTCAAATGGATTGTGAAATTCTCCAGTGGCTTGGGGAGCTTTTTGTTCATCCTTGAGTCCATCTGTATTTACACTGGGAGCTGCTGAAGGCTGACAGTAGCTAATATAAACACAGGGCTTTTCATCAAGCCATGTACCTAAATAAATTACATCTAGTGCCAAAGGTGTTTTGTAGTTTTCTATGGAGTCTTGCGTTATATCAGTGCTCAAACATGTTGTAATACACAAAACTCAGTGATGTGTTGGCGTCCATGTTTGCATATGCTTGATCCCTGGGGTTAAGGGCAGTTCCCACATGGCATAAACGTCCTCAGTGCAGTATAGACATCACACTATAAAGCTTTGTGTTGCAGCTGTGGGCTGTGTGTGTGTCCCATGACGCAGCATTGACTCACTGCCTTTGAGTGTTAGTGTACATTGCGAGCGTTTGTGTGCTGTCTGTCTCATTACTTTCTCACACTGTCTTTCTCTTATATGCATGTGTCAGCCACATTGTGTATTGTTGTGTGTGTTCGTGCACATGTGCTCAGGCTCGCAAGACTTCTCTCCTTCCTCTCCTTCAACCCCTTTGTAGATCACAAAGAGGATCACTGTGACAGTCAGTACAATAGGGGACCAGATACAGCCGAATCAACTCAGCCTTTATAGCAGCACAGAGGCAAAGTTGCTTGTCACAATATATCAATGAGCATGGCTGCTTATTTCCATAATACATTACTGCCTGTTTGAACACAGCAGGGTCCTTTCAGAGATTGCTGCATTTATATATTCATCAAATGAACACAGTTCTCTGCAGATGAGGCCTTGTTTTCACATACTCTCCTGCAAAATAAGGTTTTATTTGGATAATGGTGCAACAATATACAGTAGTTTACAGTGATAGAAAACCAAATAAGCAAAGTATTAAAGTGCAGAACACCTACTGTGATTTTCTAAAGTGTGTGCATCCCTGACAGCCAGTCCCCAGCGTTTGTTTAAACATCCAGATCCTTAGTGTGAGGCTCGTCTCAGGCTTCAGGCTATAATTAGCTGAGGAAGTGATCGGCACGGAAGTCATGTTTCAAGCAGGATTCCATGTTGATGAAGGAAACACGAAGGTATTTAATTTACACAGAGAAATCACCAATCAATTCCTATTGTTACTAGAAAAAGCCTGTTGAATCTTGGGATATTTTGCCATGTGTTGCATTGCTGTAAGTAACTGATGAGTAACATTTCCACATGATTTTAGGTGCAAAGAACCTGTAAATGAAACAAAGTGTCATGCTTTAATTTGCTAGCATGTGCGACTAATAAGGAATGCATTGAACTCAGACTAAATAAGAATTTTCCTGCACCTTCAGAGAGTTGACGCCGGCTGAATTTAACATATGAGTCATCCGTCACAGCAGCGAATGACTCACGACTAAAAACATTCAAGGCATGAGATAGGGAAAAAAGGCTGTAATAAAAAAATGCTATATTCTTCCTGTGCAAATTACAATTACCTCTTCAAAAAGGTGGTCGGATACAGATGCAGGATGTATTTTTACTCGGCGTGTTGAATATTATATGACGAAAATACATATTTTAATAGAACATATACATGCCTATCTATATCCCTTCGTCTGTGCAGAAGAAAGTCAACAGCCTGAAGGTGATGATAATGAAACGCTGCTTTTCTGCACTGAGTCTGTGTGCCACTGGGGGGCAAAGTAGCACTATCAACATTTAGCAGCAGTGACCCATTTTCCAAATGTTGTGCTCATCACATGCATTTGTTGTTGCCCCTTTGAAATGAAAATATGTATGTGAGCATAAACATATAATGCATTACCATATCAATCGGCGTGGGCTGAATGCTGTGTCACTGCAGCAAAAGGCCAAGCATATCATTAACAAGTCGCGGACATCAAATGACGACACCTCGTTTTTTGTTTTTTTTTTCTGTCTTGTCATTAGCAAAGACAGAGGGAGGCAGAGAGTGAAAGGGAGACATGGGAGGCAATAAGACCGGAGCTTTCAAAAGAGCTCATACCTGATTATTATCCTCAGTAAACTGTCATGTGTTCACCAAGGGGACGCGCCACTTATATTTATTTACCAGCCCTCCAACATTGCAGTGAGGGCTTTTTGGCAGACTTAACAGGATTTATGACTACAGCTATGTGGCCATAAATAATCCACCTCAAGTATCCTCTTATACTTCAAAGAGATGCGGGCTCCAGATTAGCATTTTGCTTTCACTGTGGGGGTAAATGGCTAAAAATAGTTGTGTTCCAGGGAAAAGCATTCTCCGTCGTGGGGGGACTGGGTGGTTTTTTCTCGTCTGAGTGTTAGCAGTGCAGCAGGAGGGAGGCTGAGGATCTCCCTACATCTACAGTCTGATGTTGATTTACTCCAGGTCCAATAACCGCCGGTGTCCTCAGGTGATGTCTTGATGAACTCGGAGCACCCCAGGGAGGTTAATTGAAATGGGCTTCACTGCTGCAATATGCGGAAATTGCAATCGCAAAGCACTTGCAATCCCACATGAAGGGGAGAAAAAAAAATAGACACATTTCTATATGTTCAACTCGGTGGGAAAAGGTGGAAATAAACATTTTCGTACAGATAATTGCATGCATCCGGTGAAAAACTGTACGCCTCAGTCTGAACCAATGGAAAACATTCATAATTGTGCAAATTCTTTTCCTATTACCTTCAATGCCTGCGAGTTCTTACAGAATATACACAGACACACACACAGTGTCGTATACCAAGCCCGGTGCTTTTTCATACAAAGACTGTTCTGCCTATTGCAGCTTCCGAGGCACTCAAGGCTCCAGCGTCTATTGTTTGTATTGAGAGACACTATTCAGCTGAAAATATGAATGCATTTCCATACCCATACAAGCAAAAAAAAAAAAGAAAAACCAGACAGTTGTGCAATAATAAACTATATAATAATACAAAGTAAACACAAATGGTTAAAAGCAAAGATAACACTGGAAAAGGTGACGGTGTGAAGCTCAATTATAACACAGCTGATTAATGGCTGAGCACTGACAGTATCTGAGGAAAATAGAGCGATAGGACTCAGGATATGAGACTAGAGGAAAATATAAATAAGATGTTTGCTTTGTGAAAACTTCCCACCTCGTCTCCTGCCGTTTGTTTTGCAGAATGTGTGTCTGGCAGGTTTTTTTTTTTTCTGAAGCTTGCGAAGATGCTACAGATGCCGGTATAAGGAGGCGGTTGGAATAGAGACGTCATGTTCTTTCTTTAACTCTAGAAAAACTTAAACAGCCACCGGTGACCCAATCGAAAAGCTTTGATCAGTTTTCATCCATTAATCCTATCGATACGGGCAAAAAAATAAAGTAAGATACTGCACAAAATTTGTTTTCAGGTTTTTACGATCATCAGATGTGACCCATTTGGACGTTCAGAGAATCTGTCGTAAACGAGGAAACACCGTCATCTTCTACAACATTGATTCACCAGTAAAACCGACATAGTTTGATGAATGAAGTTGATGACACTTTTCAGTTAAAGATTTTTTTTTAAGTGATTTTTTTTTTTTTCATTTCCTGTGTTTTGATACAACTTTTCAACCTACATCACAGAAAAAAAATATTAGACCACCCTTGTTTTCTTCGATTACTTGTTCATTTTAATGCCTGGTACAACTAAAGGTACTTTTGTTTGGACAAATATAATGAGAACAACAAAAATAGCACATAGTAGTTTAATTTCAGAGCTGATATCTATCCCTTTTCTGTGTTTTCTTGATAATGAGCGAAATCAGTTCAGTTCTAAAATCAATATCTATGGCATTGTACCGACAAAAACAGTGCTCTTAGGTGTTCCATGTTTTCTTTTGCCTGTTTTACATTTACATTCATGCATTTGGCAGATGCTTTTCTCCAAAGCGACTTACAAAGGGAGAAACAACAGTTAAGTTCGGTCTCACTTTCACTCTCTCCATCTTAAAATTAAAAGCACAATAAAATACAAAAAAAATAAATAACAAAAATAGATTAAGGATATAAAACCAGCTATAAAATTAACATAAAAAAGAAAAACAAGCAATAATATTAACCAATAAAACCAGTAAAAACCAATACCGAATACAGAGCAGAACAGTAAAATAAAATAATAATGCATTCAAAAACAAAATGTTGACAGTGCTAGGACAGGAAGCGTTTTAGTCACATGATACACACAGGAGTTAGTACTTGATTGTATAACTATTGTTTTTAATGGCTTTTGATGGTCTAATAATTTTTTCTGCAACTGTATAGTGTGGTGTAATGAACAGCAACGCAATCAGGAAATTAAATTTCTAAAGAAGTCTTAATTTTCAGTTAAAATGCTAAATGTCATTGATAATATTGTAGTTCATGTTGATAAATCACTTAAGAAAAGGAAAATAAAGACAAAGTTTTATGGGTTTAAAGAAATAAAAAAAAAATACTTCAGCCAGGATTGGAAAAGAAGCTATTTTTGTTACATTACCAGTGTAAACCCATTTTATATTGTGCTTAATTTTGAATGTTAATCTCTTTTTTTATAAGAATATATTTAACATTTTCCAAAACAAAACTGCTCAGCATCACAGTCAAAGCAAAAATAGAGACTTCCAGTCAGCATAAAGACAGATTCCATCACATTCATATCCGTATAATATAATAAGAGTCCATTTAAGAGCAGAAACAGAATTGGACATGGTTCCTTCAGTACTGTCCAAGAAGGGCTTCCAAATGCGGTCGAATATGTCAATCTTAGAACGTGCCAAGAAGTCAAGTGCAATGTGTTCCAATATTAGCTTTCTCCATCCAGAAATGGTCGGGGATTTAAGTCCAATGTAGTCATGTGTTTTTTCGAGCACAAATAATAATACAATTTATTATTATGGTAATTACGAATACCCATATTTGGTAAATCAAGGAGAAGCGATAAAGGCTCAAGATCAATGTGGGTTTTAATGATTTTTTTTTTAATTTCAAGTAGGACAGCCTCCCAGTGTCCCTGAATCTTAATTTTAATATATAATATAACACACATTAGTCACAACTGGATTTTGTATCATCTTAAGGCTGAATTTGTAACGTAATTAAATGAATCATGAGTGTTTTGCACATATGACTTGTCTTATGTGGAAAACACCAAGTACTTGTGTGCAAAATAAATGTTTGGGGTTTTTTTTTAATCATTATTGGTATGAATATATATATATATATATATATATATATATCTGTCACAAACTGTTAAAGGTTGTAGTTGAAGTGCGAGAGGTGACATCGAAAACCTGGAGAAAAGACTGAACATATCAACGGACAGCCTCATATTAAATGCGATTAAGTAATTAAAAAAGTTGTGTTTTAAAAGCAGTTGTGTCAAAGTCATGAAATGCATATTAAGGCTACCTGCGCTAATTAGCATGCTAGCTGACAGACCATATAATTTAATGTGAATTAATGCTAATGCAGCTAAGTTATGCTGGTTATTGTAATTAAGTCGTGGTGAACGGTGAGCAAAATTAGACCTCCATGTCAGAATAAAATAAGCTTCATTTTAAAAAATAAGTACTCCGGATGTCAGATTGAGGAGGTGTGATAACGCTAACTGCCAATCATATCCCACACAAATGGACACGTCTGTCAATCACAGAAGCCACACCCTCGTTTATGCAGAACATTTTGGCCTTAAATTAACCTTAATAGGTGAGTTATACATATGTTATCATGGAGAATGAAATAAGCTATGAGAGCCAAACTGGTTTGTGTAAATTTATGTCTGCTGTAAAGTTGGATGCTAAAAGGAGAGATAATTTCCTTTTTCTTTTTTTTCTTTTTTTTTTTAAATGGAATTGTGCATTTTAAAATACTTCCTTGTGGTCTATAAGTCACCCATTTGAAGACATTTTAATGTGTCATGTTGAAGGCATTACTACTATGCAAAAACAGAACTCTTTAAAATAACATTGACTTATTTTCTATTTTTATTTCACTAACTTTCAATATTCAATACAGTTGCATCTAGACTTTAAAGGAGTGATATTTAGCTTTTTAAAATGGAATGATGCATTTTCAAACATTTCCCTGTGCTCTCCATAAACTGTAAATGCTCTGCTTGGGTCTGAACTCTTCATTAATTCAGCTCCACACGTCCATCTTCAACCCTATTTCTGATTAATGACACCAGAAAGGTGAGTTAGTGCACTGGCCCTTTAAATGCACATGACCCCACCCCTTCCTGGTTGTTGACTGTGCTGCTCTGCCCCTTTCAGCCACTTGAATTTGTTAATACAACCAACAACTGAACATTTTAGGTAATCGGCTGCAAGTTTGCACATATTTACAGTTTTTACTCCAACCACTGCTGCTGATAAACAATTATGTCGAACTCAGAGAAAGGTTTGTCAGAAGTCTTGACCTTATATGTGCAAATGTCGTGATGTAACTAGTTATAAATGTAACAAATTAAGCAGGAATTAAAACAAGTTGTAGAGATCCACTTTATTTGTGCCCAAATGAATATAAGTATAATTTTGCAGCAGCTGGAGGGTTCAAATTCAAACTGTATGAACTATTATGGTCCAAATACACAAGTAAATGAACCACAGACTAATAAAAGCTCTTTAAACAGGTTTCTACAGTCTTTATCATTTAATTATTATGTGTATTTGATCTCTGTATGTTTATAGAATTATCTGAATGCAGTTTCAACATAAGAACAAAAGAACTGTCGTCACTTAAAGGTCAGACAATTTTCAAGGTAAATGATAGTGCTGTTTTCTGTGCATCATTACTTCCTAAATGGACAGTATTCTGGCTGTTGCTGCTCGAATGAGACTATTTGTTTGATAGGAAGTTCCTTAAGTCCAATAATATGTGGTATATGGAAAATGGAGCAGAGTTAAGGTTTGAAGGCTGGTTACAAGTGACGCTTTAACAGTTAATCAATAAATAGACCTTTTGCATAAAAAAAAGGAAATTACGAACACCTGTATTTAGACAGAATCCAGTTCAGGTACATATAATTGTAATGGAAGAGTAATGTTATTGATTAAACACTGAATAAGTATCAATTGCTCATTTGAATAATGTTGTAATTGTATTTTGATGCATTATTAATGTGTGTGTGTGAATTAAATAGTTGACTCTTACATAATCTGAATAATGACGTACTAACTACTTCTCTTGTGTGCTGTTGTTGTGTTGATATGTGAACCAAATATCTAATCCACTCGTTTTTCAAAATAGACTTTTCAAAATTACTGATTAAACTGATAAAGTGCATTGTCAACTCGTCAAAAATCTCCATTTTCAGTTTCTTACAGGTGAATATTTCAAGGTTTCATCCGTCCTCTGACGATGAGCTGAACGTTTCTTGGTTGGCGATCAAACAAGACATTTAAAAATATTATACTGGCTTTCAGAAACACTTCAGAACCATTTTATACAGCAGATTTTACAGGTAAGAAAACATTCATTTTGAGATAGATAGATAGATAGATAGATAGATAGATAGATAGATAGATAGATAGATAGATAGATAGATAGATAGAT
>JAQQZY010000007.1:28820077-28845024 GCA_030068375.1 Ostorhinchus rueppellii
CCCCCGTCCCCCTTCGCCCTCCCCACGGGGGCCCCTTGAAGTGTATTACAGTTACCCTAGAGTCATCTGAAGAAAAGCCCAGTGACCCATAATCCCCCTTGTTTTTCTGTCCCAACAACAGGAATATGCGTGCCCCATGGGTACACCTTTTGAAAAGAAAATAGACTATTTCCTGTTTTGCAGAGAACACGGTGCCAGGTCAGACCGTTTTAGGAGTAAATATAACTTAGTGAGCGTGGATGTCTCCTACACATGAGGATATTTTGTGGTTTCGGTGTCTGAGGAGTCCACTGTGGAACGTCCAGGACACATGCCAGGGTGATGGACTAAGTGAATGCAGCCTCGTTGGATAAAGGTTTTTGTGGTTTTGAGTTGTTTCCTCTGGTGGGAATTGAGAGCATCTTCAAGTACAACCGCTGTATTCATCCCATCCCCCTTATGAGTTTATGATTTTAGTCGTTCACTTCCTTTTACTGAGTCAGAGTTTTACGAGTGTTACAGTCATTGTTGAGGAACTGAATGGTTTTAGTTGAGTTTTTATTCAGTTTGAGGGTTTTTTTTTTTCATTATCAGCAGAAAGGTATTATAACTTTTAATTTTTAAATGGTTTCTGAAGTAAACATTAAGTCCTGCTTCTCTGCACTGTGACCCATGGGACATAACTTTGGAAAACAATATTAAAGGGGTGATATTTAGCTTTTTTAAAAATGGAATTATTCATTTTCAAACATGTCCCCGTGCTCTACATAAACTGTAAATGCTCTGCTTGGGTCTGAATTCTTCATTAATGTAACTCTGCAGGTCCATCTTTCACCTGTTTCTGAGTAATGACACCAGAGTTCATACAGGGAGAGTCTTACAGGGTCATACATCAGCCACTTTATGACACTTTTAGATGCAATGATGAAGATTTTTTATTTGTTTATTTATTTATTTTATTTTTTGGTTTATTTGGAGAAGCATCGTTACAAAATCACCCATTTGGGTACATCAATGTCCATTTATCAAATATTAAAAAAGATGCTAAACCATGATTTTTGAGAATATAGAACAAATAATAGAGAGAAAGAAAAATAAATGTATAAAATTGAGCAGGAGGAGCTTGTTCAACAACAGGTTAAGACATATTAAGGTGTGTATGTTTACATCAGCCTAAACCAAAGTGTATAACTAATAAGTATTTTCACATAAACATTTTCAAATCACATTAATTACAGGTTTTACATAGTTTGTCCGTTTTGACCAAATAGCGAAAATAAGAGTCCTTTCAACCCTTAAGCCAAAATCACCGATTAAATTTTTAAAGATGCAAATGTCCTGTTTTTGAGAGATTCACCTAGGACTAGAAGACATGAGATAAAGTGTCATCCTTGTGTTCACATCACCGCTGTTATGGTTTTGGTATTCCTTTTGTCCCACTCACCATTTAACCCCTTGATGCAGATTGTCGTGAATTCGCATCAAACCTCCCCCGCTCCAAAATGCAACCAAAATACTATCTACTTGAAAGAAAAAACGCAAGTCAAAATTTTTTTTTCCACAATTGGAAAACAATTCCGGCATCAAAGGGTTAATGTCCAAATCTGCATTCATTTCTACAAGACAAACACAATGATTGCTTTCATTTTTATTTCATTCCAGTCAAATACTTCACTTCAGTTTTAGTCGTAGTTAACTGTAATTCAACCTGTTTTCAATACGTCGACCTCTTTGCACAGAAACAATAAACCTGACACCCACGGCTCTGTGTTTCTGTCTCGGTCTGTCTTCTTCTGTCTCATTTCTTCCAGCCCTGAGGCAGGTGAGGCAGCAGTTAATTACTCTCCCATCGCTCCACAAACTGCAGCCTTACTCATACCAGAGCAGACAGACAGGGAGGACAGGCTTGTGTAGATTTAGTGGAGAGGGGAAGCAGAGGGGTTCCCGTCCCACCCCTGGCCAAGAATAGAGACAATAGATAGAAGCAGCTGGGGTCGTTCTGCTGTGTACTTTTCTAGACTTGGCATCGCTCCCAGGTGACATGGAGCAGTTAAACCTGTACTTCATTAGATTAAGTGGTGGGAGTAACAAAAGTAATGCATTGCAGTTAGGGATTACTTTTTGCTGTAACGCAGTAGTCTAAGGTATTCCTAAACAATTTTCATATCATATTTTACTCAGTACATATTCAGTAGCGTTCCATTACAACATACTTTTTACCCATAATTTAATTGCTCGAATGGAAAAAAAAAAAACAGCAAGACCACAACACCTTAAAGAATCAAAAATTGGGATATTTCATGTATTTATTGACCATGTATTTATTCAACAGTCACAGTGATGCTGGAAAAAGTCCGTAGTCTAATGACCCCTCAAAGATCTAATTAGTGTCAGGTCTTAGAAAACCTGGAGTTCATTCAACAAAAGGAGATTTGAGCCCAGTTTGGAGCTAATTTGTCGTATGAAACAACACTCAAACTTCTTGAATTTTCTATTCACAAGGAGTATGTGTTATGTGAACCACACCTCGAAAAATACAAGGTCTCCAAAGGTCTTCGATCAGAATTGCTGATTTGTATATGGCGTTGAGAGTAACGTGTTACAAAAGTAATGCATTATAGTAACAGATTACTTTTTGCTGTAATGCAGTAGTGTAAGGCATTACTAAGGACTTGTGTTAGAACACACTTTTGGCCAATAATTGAATTGCTCAAAAGGAAAAGAGAAAGACCGTGAGACCTTAAAGAATCTGTAAAGTTCTGTTTCCTGTTGGTGTTCAGCCAATGGGTGACGACGGCAGAAGACAGTCCATTGTCCACATGGATGTATGCTCATTACTAACACTAACCCTGCTTTACAGAAGCTAGTTAGCATGTTAGCTAGTTAGCATGACCCCTGTGATCAGCAATGACAAGGTAAGCTAACGCTTCTATAGACACTAATGGTAAAAAAAAAAAAAAAAGGTTTTTTTTTACTATTAGTAAAAAAAACTGTTTACTTTTGTTTTACTTTTGGTTTCATTATTAATTTGATGAGTACAGCACTTTGTTACAGCTGTAGTTGTTTTAAAGGGCTTTATAAATTCAGTTAAGTTGAGTAATAGAAAAACGACATTTTCGCCAAAACTCGTTTTTGAGTAAAGCTTTTTACAAGGTGTTTTTTGAGCATTGCAAAATCGGTATTTCACACAAAACTGCAATGGAAAGACTTTTTTTCCCCTTGCAAATAGTCATGTGAATTTAAAAAAAAAAAATGCATGTAGATGGATGTTACAACAAGTGAAGAAATGTTTTTAACAGAACCATGGTGTGGTATGTGTGGACACACCAGGAAACTGAATAATGTTTTAATTTAGTACAGAATAGAGGAGTAATATATAAAAATAATAATGAATATATCTGTAAATCAACACAATATTTACATTTCTCGCCATATTTATGGAATGACTTCTTGTGTCGTCTTGCGATAATAAAGAAATCATCGCATTTGTGATTTCATGGAAGAACCAACATTACGCACTTCTGTTTTTTTTTTTTTTACATTTAGTAAATGTCGGTAAAATTTTGCGCATAAGCCGAATGGAAAAGCAACTTATGACAAGTTGGAGTTCTTGATCAATTGCCTGTGCCTTTGATGCCACGCCCCCTGTTTGAACATGTAAAACACTGAAAGAAATGCAAGTGTTCCTGCTGGTATTCAAACATCGTAGACCGTAGCGTTACTTACTGAGCTATCCATCCACAAGTACTTTGGGTACTAGCGCGTCCCAAGGCTTACTATCACTTCTGTATATAACTCAAAAGTCATTTGTCAGTCATGTAATGCATTACGATTCTGAAACAGTAATACTGTAAAGCATGGGATTACCTTTATGTAACAGTAACAAGTACTCGGTAATGGATTACAGATTGGAAGTAACTTGCACAACACTGAGTACCAGAAAGAGCTTTGCAGAGTTCAGAAAGGTGTTCCTTTCTTTTTTCTTGGTGGACATAAATTAAGCAGTAGCCCACAGTCTGGTGCTGACAGAGGTTTATACTGTGCACTCTCATAATTTACTCGATGTATAACTTGGTTGTGAAAATCTGTGGGGATTTCTTTCTTTTTTTTTTTTTCCTTGTTTCCAAAAGACACAGACCTACCATTAAAAATTAAGATGGTCCAGCTCCTGTAAGTTCTGGAAACTCCTCAGTGGACTTTTAAAGAACTTTTCATAGGCTTGTATGGTTCATTTGCTGTTTATCTTTTTTAATAAGCAACTCTAAATGAAGACACTTTAAAACAACAGCTGAATATGGTGTACAGTACGGTGGTGAAGAGGTTTGGGCAATGTAGTGTAAAAACTTAACCCTTTTAGCACCATACAGATATATTTATTAAAACACCTGGTCTTTTTTGTCTATTTTTGTCAATAATTGTGTCCAAAAATGCCCTATGTGTAAATAGTTTGTACCTTTTTTCCAGCAGTAGTAGAACCTTTCAAATTTTTTGAATGGTTTTTAGGATTGCTTTTTGCTTTGTTTGTTTCTGTTTTTATTGTTACTGTGTTTTAATGTTCTCTGTAAAGTGTCCTTGAGTGACCTGAAAGGCACTTTTAACTCATTCACTGCCATTGACGTGTTTTGGCGTCAGTCGGCTTTCATTGGGGGGGGGGGTTGCTAGGAAGCGACCTGGCGTAACTTTGAGGAAGTATTTAGCGTTCAGGCGTTTTGGGCGAAACCACCCTGTGTTCTAAGGTCAATAACTTGAAAACGGAAAAAGCTGGAAACAAAATGTTTTTTCCACATGAAAAAAGAGACTTTACACTTTATTTTGATGGGTGCCATGTTTATGTAGTCCTAGAACTCAATATTCTGTGAGTCTTGAAAATCAGTCAAAATGCTCTAAAATGCCTGGCAGTATGTGGGTTTCTGTTCTGAAAACAGCTGGCAGTGAATGAGTTAATGTATTGTTATTATTAATAATAATAATAAGTCTGTCCAGTATTTAGCATTCTTATGTCAATAAATACCTAAAACTGTATGTTATAAGAAAAACACAAAAACAGATTTGAATTTTCTTCAACTTTCTTTTTTTATAAATTCTTTAAAAAAAAAAAAAAGTGCAGATTGAGTTCAAACTATTTTACAACAACGCAGTTTGACATTTCTGAGTCCATGGTCCAGGCTGTTCTATTTGTCAATAACCAGCTGTTTTTATTTTAGCAGTGGCAGTTTCTGAAACTATTCCTGTCCAGCTTTCAGGGGCAGTTTGCAGGATTAAACCTGCACGAAGTAGTGAGTTATGGTAATTTGAAAAACACAAGCGCTGGCATCACCGGTGACCCCCATGGTTTTAAAGGGTTAATAATCTCCACGTGGGCAAATAAGCTATGGTGCTAATGTATTAGACCACCTGTCATGAAAACATAAATAGCTTCATAGTTGAACAAAAATTTGTTTCAAATTAACAATTTTGTCGTTATTCATGCAGAAAATGACCAATTGGAATAAGAAAATAGTCCTTGTTGACAAATAATAACCAAAATTTTCAATGTTTAGTGTGTCCACCTTCGGTGCAGATAACGGTTTGCATTCTTGCTACCATTGTTTTTATGTAGTTTTACACAGAAATGCAAGGTGAATGTGGGCAAGAAGACGATCTGAGTGAAGTCATTCAGAAAGGGAAGGGTGCATTGGATAAGAAAACAAAAAAAAAATCTCTATGTGGGTGTATGCAATAAGGCAAAAATATTCATCTTAATAACACTTAGCCAGATTGTCCTTTTAACCTGAAATGTCACGGTTTGTAAAAAATGTTAAAAGTAGATCAGTTTTGACTGCACATAACATGAACTAACAGCCAAAATGATGATTACAAGGAGAAGGGCAAATGAATAGTCTGATTAGGATGAATATGAAAGAACAGCTTCACCCTGTGTACAACCTGTTTGTTTTTTAATTTTCCACTTTTTTTTTAATTACCCCTAGGTGATTTTCTGCCTGTAGTCCCATTTTCAGTGACTTCCCACTGGGGGATTGTTAGGAATCTGTGTATTTATAGGCATAAGTTTGTGATTATGATTCATGAGGAAATTTTAAGCCAGTCACAATGATTCAAGTGATGACAGTAATTTGGCTGTAGAGGTACACAAAGGGCTTTAACACCACCATGCATTATGCTGTAATCACTGAATGATCCCCAGCGTACTGTAAATGAGACCCAGCATTCTGCATTTCACTAATCTGCCTTCATCTCCGCGTCAGGATAATCCTATACCCGTCTCAACCAGTCGAATAAACTCAGGACAAGTGTAGTTTTAAATGGCAAGAAGACTCTCTGTGTTCTTTGGCCGTAACTAATTCAGCACCAAAGACTACAAACACTCAGAAATAATCCCACTATCTTCCTATGCAGTCCACAACCTTTGATGAAAGTCAGTGGAGATCAAGGGGATCTGTCAAGTGCTTTCCATTTTCCCCAATCTAATATAACAGAGAGCCATCCTTCAAAGCAGTCCTCTCATGGTACTATATTCTCCATGTTCATCTCCAGTAGCTCTACATCAGCAGCCCAGATTTCTGCCATATGGTGTTTTTTTTTTTTTTTGCATTTGCCCTACGGTGGCCTCCTCCTCTGGGTACAACGCTGCTTTGGAGGTAGGCAGCATATCTGTGCAGCTTTGGCAATGCTTCACTAAAAGCTCCATGACTTTCGTGTCAGTGATGTGCCAAGAAATTGTTCATGGAACAGCATTTAGTGTTATGTCAGTTTACGACTGCCAACGCTGTGCACGACAGCTGAGCCGACTCTTGGGAGGTGTAAGATGATGATCAGGAGTAATTTCACAAGGAATTAGCCCATTAGCCTTTAATTTGTCCTCACAAATCTACTTCAGAAAAGTGAAGTCACTTAGCCTGGATCTGGTTTTTCTAAACTCATAAAGACCCAAACAAACAGCCACCAGCGACCAAAATTATGTACTGATCTAAAATGATTAACAAGTGATGCCAGGAACAACAAACCCCGCCCCTTGGACATATTTCACCCATTATAAGAAAATGGGAAGATTTTTAAAAATTAATTTAAAAAAAAACTTTAACTTTGACCTTTTCCCAAAATGTAACGCCATCTGTTCGGGGTCACTGACCATCTGTGAAGTCAGTTTGGTATGAATTCAATTTTGCTGCTACAGACATGAAATTTCACCCATTATAAGTAAATGGGGAAAAAAAGATTTAAACAATTAATAAAATGTTGTACTTTGACCAACTTTTCACCAAAATGTAATGTCTATTTTGGGTCACTGGGAATCTATAAACCAAATTTGGTATGAATTCAACCACTGGTTTAACTGTTAATGGGTTTTTTTTTTTTTTTTTAAAAAACTCAGAAACAAACGGAACCTTGTCTCTCCTTTGGGAGGGTGTGGTAGTAACTTCTGAACCAACAAACCCTATTAATACGTTGAAATATTTCATGTAAGTGAATGTGTAGTGAACGTGGAAACACCATCATCTTCTACAACATTAATTCACCAGTAAAACCCATGGAGTTGGATCAGTGACAGTGGATGGACACATTGAGATTTTTTACTGAAAAAGTCAGTTTTCCGTTTTTGATTTAATAACCTTCAACTATTGTGTGAGTTTGTATGAACATTGATGGTCAGTAAATTCAATAAAGGAAAATGCATTATTTTCGCTGGGGGAAAAAAAGCTAAATATAGAGAAAAATATATTTGGGAACTGCCACAAAAGTAGCTCCGGGTCTTTATGGGTTAAAGCGATAAGATATTTTTTCCACTTATTTGCAAATTCAGAGAAAGAAGAGAAATTATTAGATTTAAAAGTCTGTTTAGTCTGTTCATCAGGACCATATGATCAATACATTTATTTAAAAAATGACAAAGGCAGCTCTTGTAGTTTTCGTTCCTTTCTCTATATTTGTGACACACTGCTTAGTTTTAAAGTATAATATAGCATTACTTAACTTGGTTCGTTACATTATATGATGATTCTTGGAATATGTTTGTAAATTATTTCTAAACAAGAGGTACTACAAGGTAGTGTTTGTACTTTCCTCCACGAGATGGCGCTGAATGACCTCATATGCAACTCAGTGCCACTATGCCCTATCTCCCAATGATAAAGAAACCTTTTAAAAAATTCCTGGATCCAGACGGTGATCCGGATTGCCACCAAAATTGAATCACTTATTCCTCATCTCATTTCTAACAATTCCTGAAAATTTCATCCAAATCTGTTGGGAACTTTTCAAGTTATTTTGAACACAAACAGATAAACGCCGGCAGAAACATAACCTCCTTGGTGATGGTAATTATATTAAAATGTCGAGAAAAATACCTGTGAATCTGTAAATTTGAAGGTATATTACATAATCTGAATGCAGTCTATCAGAGTTTTCACATAACGAACCAAAGAAATGAGCCTCCTTGCCCACTCTTCGTCTTCTATGTGGGTAGAAGAACCTGCAGTGGCTTTTAATAACATGATGGATTTTCACTCTAGAGCCAGTATTTGGTTTATCTGTATCACAGGTTGTGAAGGAACATGACAGACTCCCGGGAAGATTACCTGTTCCATGTGCACACAATAGAAACATCAGTCCAAAAAAAAAAATTAAACATAGCAGAACTGTAGAAACTCTTACTTTCGGGTGATGGAGCATTAACCAAAAGCTAATTATGCATTTTCTATTTGTGCAAAAATCTGATCCGCTGCACCTTCAAGTAGCAAACAAGTACAGCAATAAGGAATTTTACCACATCTGGCATTAAAAGCAACGCAATACCTCACACCCACGTCTGCAGGAGGTGATCAATCTCAGTCATCTTAGTATATGAGTTAGGAAAAACAGAAAAAGCCTACAGTTATTGACTTTGACCACGGCTGCTGTTGAGACGTGTGTGGGCTTCCTACTGACATACATGTAGCAGTAAGAAACAGACAAAGACCTTGTGTTTTTTTGTGTTTTTTTCATGATTCACAACTCCCTGCAGCTAGTTAACGGCTGTATTCACCAGCCACATGTCCACAGTAATAAAAGCTCAAGACGTTTCAGAGCCGCGCTTGTGAGGATTGTAGATAAACGAAACAAAAAATTGTACAGTCTGCCGTTTTTGGCAGTCATGTACAGCAGCGTTTCCCAAAATGTTCTTTTTCTAGGGATTTAAATGTTTAAAATGACAAACCATCGTGACCCAATTCACCATAGGCCCATTTTTTTTTTTTTTTTTTTACAATTGGAGATGTCAAAATAAATGCAATAATTATTCGTTATTAACCCATAAAGACCTAGTGCTACTTGGCAGTTGCCCAATGATTTTTTTTTCTCAGTATTTGACCTTTATTATGGGATTTATCTCCATTTATTGTAATAGTATCCTCTATATTTAGCATTTTTTCAGTGAAAATCATGTATTTTCCTATATTTAATTCACTGTTAAAGTAAAATTCAGATTAAAGTTGTGGGTTACTATATTAGAGACAGACAAAAATAAGGGGGAAAAAATGACTTTTTAAGTAAAATATGTTAATAAGGAAACATAAACTAAGTGTCTCCATTCAGTCTTTGATCCAAATCAGTAGTCAGTAGTCGCTTTTCCATTTCAACTTTACCGATATTTACTAAATATTAAAAAAAAAAACAGAAGTTGCCAATGTCGGTTTTTCCATTAAATCATAAATGCGATGATGATTTTTTTTTTTTATTATTGTGACATAACACATGAAGTCATTCCATAAACATGGTGACAAATGTAAATGTTGTGTTGATTTCCAGATATATTAATAATTGTTTAATAAATTACCCCTCTATTCTGTACTAAATTTAAAAATTATTCAGTTTCCTGGTGTGTCCTCACATATCGTACCATGCTTCTTTTAAAAGCCTTCTTCTATCATTGTAACATCCGTCCATATCAGTATTTTTTTTTTTAATCGAAATGGCTCTATTTGTGAAAACAGGTCTTTCCATTGCAGTTTTGTGTAATATACCAATTTCGCAACGCCCGAAAAACCACCTCTTCCTAACACAAAAACTTTTTATCGAAAAACAAGGGTTTTGGCAAAATTGCCGTCAATTTTTAGACGCAAGTTACATTTGTGATATTTAAGTGTGAATGGAAAAGTGACCAGTGTTGTAGAAGATGACAGTGAGTCTGCTGACATGCACACTAATTCTCCAATCATCATCTGATTCCTGGACTCATCAGATTATTCAAGTGATCATGTAAACAGAATAGTCTTTCCGATAACCTGATTAGGAGAAATTGGATTAACACACAGAGATTTCTCTCCAATAATCCGATGTCTTCATGTATATATACAGGTTCATCTGATTTCTTTGGTTCATTTAAATCTGTGCATGTGTTTAAAAAAAAAAAAAAAAACTAAGAAGAAAATTCTATACAAACAGAAGTTACACAGTGACAACATGAGCCTTTGGAAAAAGGTAAACAAACATGGCACGTAGCAGCGATAAGTCTCACTTCTGGATTCAAGAGGAAACAAATTTCATGCTACAACAAATGAAAACTCTTAACATCCTCCATCTGCTTTACGGGAGGAAATACAGGAATGGTAACACATTCTAAAAGTTGTCCTTCAGAATGTCCGAGACCAGACCACATGTTTTGAAAATGACAGGAAGTGTACGTCTAAAGTCATAACCTGCATGTACAAATAATAGACTGAAACATGTAAACCAGGGTTTCTCGATTATCGCAGTTCTGAATTGCATGTAAACACATCACATCTGATTACGGCAATTATCGGATTACCCCCAGTTATCAGAATTGTATGGTCATGTAAACAGGTTCAGTGTTTCCATGGTGACGATGGAGCCTCTGAACGTCCAAATGGGTCGTATCTGATGAACATGAAAAGATGACAAACTGTATTTTACACCAATTATTGACATGTATTGATAAAATTAGTGGCTCAACAGGTATTAAACAGTTTACATCAGTGGACGGTTCTGTTTGATGGTGGATGTTTGAGTCTTTATGGGTTTATCATGTTCAGTCCATTGAGAACTTTAACTCTTTTAAATACGCACCTATTTGCACTTACTTTTTAAACATAAAGTGTGTGACTTTTTTATTTGTTTTATCTTCTGTTGTGTGTTTTTAGATACTATTTATACTGTTATTATTATTATCTATTTTAGTGTATCATATCCTCTATATCCAAATATTTTTTATTAGTTTTAAAATATCCTTTATTGTCACGCCCCCTGAAAGGAAGGCAAAGGGTATTATCTTTGATTCAGTTTGTTTCTTTGTTAACAGTCTAGCAACAAAACTATTGGTTGAATTCGTACCAAATTTATTTTAGAGATTGCCAGTGACCCAGAATAAATGTCATTACATTTTGGGGAAAAATAGGTCAAAGTTAAAATTTTTAATGAATTTTTAAAATCTTTTTTTCCCCTTCATTTACTTATAACAGCCATAGTGCCAAATATCTGTAGCTGCAAAACTATTGGTTGAATTCATACCAAATTGGGTTCATAGATTGCCAGTGACTCAGAAGAGATGTAATTACATTTTGGGAAAAGTAGGTTAAAGTTAAAAAATGTTCTGAAATTTTTTACAACTTTTTTTCTCCCATTTACTTATAATGGGTGAAATTTCACATGTCTACAAAAATATCGATTTTGTTTTCAATTTACTTCAAACTTGGCACATACAGAGAAAATTGATATGCTGACATCAGCACATGCATAGACATGATGACATCAACTGGATCAATGTCAAAATAAGCTACAATACATGCAAGGGGCGGGGTTTGTTGTGTCTGGCACCACTTGTTTTTACATGTATCCCTGTACGGCAGTTTGCGTTGTTGTAAATGTGCCATAGAAATGACCTTGACCTTGATAAAATTAACTGATTTTAAAAAACAGTCATTTGAAGCAAACAGTTTTATTTCTATCCTGGGCTGCCTGACTTCTGATCAATGTCAAACCACATTTCTTGCAGGTTTTGCTGAGGCGTTGGTGTGTTTATTTGTGTTTTAGAATAGTGAGCATGATGAAACACTCAGAAAATAACCTTTTATTTCTCTATTGTTTTCTCTGCCTGTTATTTCCTCCTTTCTTTTTTCCTGTGGTGAAACACAGTCTGTTTACAGTCTATGTTCAGAGATAAATTACATTTTCACTCCCCAGCCCTAGACTGACACACAAACGTCTGAAGGCAGCATGTCAAAGCACCGTCATATGAAGGTCACATGACACATGAGTGGCTACCAGATCATGTGACATACTGGTTTATTTCTGTAATTGACTGAATAATCAATAGTTTTATGTGGCGCTAAACTGAAGGAATGTGTTGTTTTCACAGTTACTGGGCTTTCATGTCTGTTGACATATGGACCATATTTATTATTATGGGTTATTTTATTTGTGCATATAAGATGTTATTGCCTTTCAAACTAGTCTCTATTATCAATGTTCCTGAAGGATACGGAATAACCAGTGCACATTAGTTTTCTTATTTAGAGCAGGTTAGATTACACATGTGTCTTTTTAGCTGATGGTCTTATTTAACTCCCTCATTTGTAGGAGAAAATCAGTGTAAACAATTAGAAAACATGACATTAAACAGCAGTCTATATATTTAAAATGAACTCTCTATTGACTAACTTGAATCGCTCGCTATTGAATCGACATAAATGCAGAAATAAGCTTCATAAATACAGTTAGCTGTCATTATTCACAGCTCATTCAGTCATTTTTTTATTTCTTTTAAAATCAGTTGACAGTCTTCATGTAATATTATGTTGAATGGATAAACCAGTCATTTACAACACTTGTACGGTCAGTGGATAATACCATTATTCAGTAACTGGATGGTTTCCTTTCATCGGTAAAATAAAGTCTACTAGCCTGTACTACATTCAAGGTTATAAGTGACAGCAATGACAATGTCAAAACAAAATCAACATTCCATTTTAAATCACCAAATGCACTTTGTATTTTTTTTTTTTTAACCAAGATTATATTTCCCATGACCCAACTGTGGGTTTTGACCCATTGTTTGGGAAAGAATAACTCAGAGCCGTGGTTCGCCTTTCAAGCCTACGGTATGGCCAGACCCTCACCACTCCATCAATCCCTACAGTATGTTTATGATAAGTCAA
Organism: Ostorhinchus rueppellii; assembly: GCA_030068375.1. Taxonomy (NCBI): domain Eukaryota; kingdom Metazoa; phylum Chordata; class Actinopteri; order Kurtiformes; family Apogonidae; genus Ostorhinchus; species Ostorhinchus rueppellii. Next base: position 28,833,205 of record JAQQZY010000007.1, read on the forward strand.
CAAAATGTCCGAAAATGCCATAAAACTGGTGTCTTAAGTATTGTTTTTCACAATCACACACGATGACAATTGACTTTCAGTAGTTACTTTTCCATTGACCCAAATATAACTTGGGCATAAAAATTTGCCTAATGGAAAAATATCAATTTGAATGTTTTTGCACTGGCAAGAGTTGATTTTTTGGGGGGCATAGAGCAATTGGTAAATCATGCAAAACTGCAATGGAAAGAGACCTGTTTCTGCAACTAGAGTCACGTGAACACCAAAAAAAAGAATATTGACGGATGTTACAACCAACGAAGAAGGAGAGTTTTAAAAGAAAGACGGTGCTGTATGTGTGGATACACCAGGAAACTGAATCATTTTTTAATTTATGTTAAAATGGACTGAACTTATACACCTTCATGGTACCTAAAATGATTTACACTGCCTCACATTCACACTCGAACATCAGTAGGCGGCCACCTACTAGGAGCAATTTAGGGTTCAGTGTCTTGCCCAAGGATACTTCAATGTGTGAACAGTCAGAACCAGGATTTGAACCGCCAACCCTTTGGTCATTGGACAACCTGCTCTACCAACACAGCCGCCAAAACAGGATACGAGATAGAGGAATAATACATAATAATAATAATGAATATATTTGTAAATCAACATATTTAGGTTCATCTTTATGTTTATGGCATGACTTCTCATGTCATCTCATGATAAATAAACAAATCATTGCATTTGCGACTTAATGGAAAAACCGACGTTATGCGCTTCTGTTTTGTTTGTTTTTTTACATTTAATAAAATATCGGTAAAGTTTTGCACAGATGTCCAATGGAAACACCATTAATGATTCCTTCCATTTCTTCTAACCCAGTTGCTTGTCTCTATGTTTGTTGCTGCTGCGTGGAATTCCGATTCCCACAATGCACTTTGTGACAAAATTTCTGAAATGGCCCGAGTGCCTTATGGGTTTGGTATGTAAACCAAAAGACTGCTTGTGATGGAGTCACCTTCGAACTTGTTCTCCACAAGAGAAGCGATTTAGGGATATTTGCACAAAAAGACAAATGGATTACTGATATTTCGATTTTTCTTTTCTTTCTTTTTATTGTTTCTTTTTTTTTTTAGAAGAAGCAGATATGGACATACAAAAAATTAAGAAATGCAAACCTCAAAAGAAAAAGAGCATAGTGGATTGCCATATCTCGACAGTTTGCTCCAGTGTTGTTATCAATAAGATCGTCTGTCGTCGAATAAAACAGACCATTTCTCACACTTCTCTGGACATTGTTCTTCTTGAGTCTTTATCGCATGGGTCAGCAGTTCCATAACGTATATCTCACTCAGTTTTTTGACAGTCACCTTGTGTGTTTTGATTGTTTTCTTACAGGCTGCTCACAAAATTTTCAGCAAATATCTGTCCTCTGTGAATACAACATTGACTGACATATTACCCAGCTATATAGTACACTGGGTTTTACAACTTTGATGAAAAAGTTGTGATTAGTCATACGCCGCTTTAAATACTAAGCTTCGGTAGTTCCTCCACCATTGTTTCTAACATCAGCTTTGAGGGCAAATATTCCCTTGCTGCTGAATATATTCACCCACTGACAGATCCCATTGTTAAGAGATAATCACAATGAATACCACCGTGCCTGTCAGTAGTCAGAATATTATGGCTTATCTCTGGGGGGCCGATAAGGGGGGGACATGACAAATTGATGGGGTCAAGCATTTGTGTGTGTGTGTGTGTGGGGGGGGGGGGGTCCAGTGGATGCAAGCTACAGTAGAAGTTGTGAAAATTTCGTGTAGGATCCGCTAAGAGAGGCACAGAAGTTAGGAGTTGGATGTTTAAAGTACAGTGGTCCCTCGCTATATCACGGTTCACCTTTCACGGTCTAGCTGTTTCGCAGATTTTTTTTTTAACAGCGTATGAACGCGCATTGTGTTCTGCATCCTGATTGGCTAAAGGACTGTAGACTATTGTCGATCAATCTCTTCCGTGCAGTGTCTTGGGTACAGTACAGAACACGTTTGGCCAAATGTGCATAAATGTTCTATCCTATCGGTGTGACTCTGAAGTGCTGTATGTTTGCAAGAATACGTATACAGAATGTCGACGAAATGTTCTGCACCGACAGAGACACCTGCGGTCGCACCTGGAAGGCAGAGAAAGATGCTAACCACTTGTGGACATGCTGAAGGAAGGTAGAAGTTATGGGGCTGTGGGCGCCATTATGGAATAAATGAATCTTTGGTTCGTTACATAAAGGAGGAAAATAACATAATAACGACAGCAGCAATAAGTTTGAACAAGGATGTAAAAAGGGTTTAACTGTCCACAACGGAAAAAGTCACTACAGCAGAGCGAATACGAGTAAGTCACTGTTAATAATGTCTTCTGTGTCCAACCTCATACGTTGATCATTAAAATTAAACTTTGAGAGTGTTTAAACAAGACAGGAATGTAAGAAAAGGTTAATGCCTGTCTAAGGAAAGTGTATAAAGTGTGTGGTGAGGGGTTTTACAGCCTTAAAACATAAAATAATTGTAAAAAATAAAGAGGACTCTACTTCGCGGATTTCACTTATTGTGGGCTATTTTTAGAACGTAACCCCCACGATAAACAAGGAACCGCTGAATGTTAAGTTTCAATTTCGTTTTCATGCTAGCGTAAGTGACGGTATATATGGACCACACCCACCCCCCGACAGACCAACAAGATATTCATGGTGCTCAGAATTGGTAGCGGCGCCCCTGGCTGATCTGTTTAGAACTGTCAAAGTCTTGACAACAGCATCCGCACAATCAACCTTGAGCCCAGTGTCCATGTTTTTCCCTTTTTTGAAGTACAAAGGTCTCTGAGATGTAAACAATCACATGCTTTTAACTCCACGGATCCACGTCGAGGAGCGCCTCTTCGGTGGATTTCCACTTCACTTCCATTGTCGGTGCTGTGAATGGAGACAGAATGTTTCTGCACCAAACCATAAAAGCCTGAAATCTTTCGTAGACACAGTGATGTCTCTGTTTCTGCAAGTAAATGTCTTATGTGCTTTGCCAAAAATGTTTCTTTAAAGGAAGTGTCTTCTTTTGGCCCGGAAAGTACAATATCTTTATACACTACAAAAGGTCATAAGTCAGAATGGAAAGGAAAAATAAATAAAAATACAACACCGGAGACTACAGTGGGTCAGCCTCCTCGTAGAAAGGTCAGGAATTAGTGTTTCAGTTTCAAAGCTGCTGCAAGCATCAGTGATTGTAATGGAAGCCCATGCTACCGAGTCCTCTGACCTAAATGGAGATCTAGATTGTAAGGATCTAATTACATTAAGGTAGATTAATTGGCAACATCTACTTTAATTAATGTTCAGCTTAAATGACCTTTTTACAGTGGATCGACTAATTTTAGGAATATAATTAGACCACCTCAGCACAAAGGCTTATCAAATAAACTCATCCTTTTTTTGGCACTTTTATAGAACTTTAGATGACTTATTGAAGAAGCAGTTGAGCTTACTGACACCAAAAACACAGCATTCATAAGAAATTTTACAGTTTTACAGTTGTATAAACCACAGATATGATCTACAATGTAGATCCTAAGTAGCTGGGATAGGCTCCATGTGACCCCTGTGACGCTAGTGAGGATAAAGCGGGTATAGAAAATGAAAAAAAAGAGAAAAGAATCATTTTTAAACTAAATTTGGAGTAAAAATAACTCTATGAAGTGTAACCATATTACTCTAACAGTGTGAAAACACCACTGTTAATTTAAAAAAAAAAAAACCCCCAACTGATTTCATTGTTAATTTTGACACTGAATTGAGTAGAATTGACACTGAGTGGGACCAACTGTTATCTGAAACAAACTCTGTCAGGGGTAAATTTAAACTATGTTTTTACCGTGTAGGTTTAGTGTAGTTTATGATGTTTATTTTGAATAGATCCTTTTATATATATGTAACACACGTCTCCAGTTTCAATATGATATAACTCTTGTAAGCTGATACTGTGGTTTACTACTAGTTCTGTGTTGATTTTTTTTTTTTTTTGGGATGATGGGGAATGAGGACAACTTCTGCCATGCTGACGGGGGAATTCATTCTCTCCTCACGGGGTCTGGAAACTTATTGAGCTCTTACATTTACCACATACTGCTCTGCTGCATAAAACACATGAAAATTAGCACAGAGGTGTCTCGTGACCAGTTTTCCACAAGCACAACTTGAAAAACAAGGAAACAAGATGGCAAACTGACAGAAAAAGTGCGATTTCAGCCTGATTTGAGATGTGTAAATTAACATGTTATATAGAAGCGCTATAATCGATACAAAAAAATAAATAAATAAATGCAGTGAAATAAATGTGCAAAAAGCAAGCAGTGTGTGAACTGCACGAAATGGAATCTTTACTGTATGTTAACACCCCGTAAATAGGAGCATGCATCAGTTTTACCTTTTCTGTAGAGTGAGAAAGGTAGAATGAATCTGCAGGAAATGAGTAGTTAAATTATTGAAAAATAAATTAAAGTTACCAAAAAAACTATGTAAAAACAAGTTTCATCACATTCTAAAACTACAAAAAATATTAACAAAATGTAAAATGTGTTTTAATGTAACATTAAGACAAGTGACAAACACAGAATATTTAAAACTTTATGGTTCAGTGTTTGACTTTTATACTTACATGAGCAGATTTTGCGGTCTTGGTTCTCTGAAATGCATTTTTAGGTTCTCTTTCTGTAGTTACATGATCTATTAGTACTTCCATACAAGTGTTTATTTGAACAATTTCCAAACAACATATTTTTTCTTGGAATTCCAGGATAATTTATTCATATCAAAATAACTTTTTAATTCATTTCTTTTGCAACCGCATTGAAAAGGTCAGGCAAATTCTCTCCAGAAGCAAAAATAAGTGTTACCTGCAAGTGCAACAAATTTTGCAATGTTTACTACCCTACAAATGTCATTTAAATGCAATGTAACTCAAGTTTATTTAGGATAACCACTGCTGAAACCAAGTGGTGTACATTTATCATAAAAACATAACTATCAACCAATCTATATAAGAATAACAATATAGAAAAAAGGTACATAAATAATCACATGTAGGTTTAATAAGGACCCTTGTGGTACACCACATACTATATATGCACATTAACATACTTGTTAACCAGTTAACTTCCAATAACATAGTTAGTACTACAACTTAAAGGGCTCATATTTACCTAAACCCACTTTTATTAGTTTGTGGTTCATTTATTTGTGTATTCGGACCCTGATAGTTCATAAAGTTTGAATTTGAACCCTCCAGGTGCTGCAAAACTATCTTTACATTCATTTTGGCAAAAATTGAGTGGATTTGTCCAACTTGTTTGAATTGCTTGATTTCTTACATTTTGTAAGTAGCTACATCACGACATTTATACACAAGTTCAAGACTTTTGACGAACATTTCTCTGAGTATGACATAATTGTTTATCAGCAGCAGCGGTTGTAGTAAAAACTGAAAATATGTCCAAACTTCGAGGCGATTACCTAAAATGTTCAGTTGTTGGTTGAACAAGACAGAGCAGTACAGACAACAACCTGGAGGGTATAGATCAATAGCTTGAAGAAATGTACAAAGAAAACATTTCTCCTGGTGACTGGGTTAATGTGAATTTGGTAACTTCATATGCAGTGTAACAGCTGGCTATTGATTATTGGATTTCAGAAGTTAATACGGGTCACCAAGGAAGCATGGTTAATAAATAGCCCCTGCCTGAGGAAGGAAATACAAGAAACGATAACATAAAATCCATCGCTCCATAACACAGAGCGAAACGGCTGTGTTTTACTACTACTACTAGAATATGTAGTATGAAGGTAGAAAATGGGACTATTCAACAGGCGGCTCCTTTCCCCACAAATAGTAAATAAATAGTTTAACAGCTGTGCAACAGGACATACGACTATTTGTCATACTTTGTGTAATTTTGTGACACTTGACACCATTTTCCAGCTCTGCCACTGTTTACGGAAGGCCAGAGAGATCAGCTTCAATATGAAAACATGACATTATTCAAGGTAGAAAAGATGGAAAGTTGATGGTGAAAATTTAAAAAACAATGAAATAAATAGTTATAAATGTTATGTTTACATTTCTTACTTGCACTAAAAGCCAGCAGTTACTGTGACTGTGTTGGTATTCATTCTGTTAGTGCTGTCAAACCCCTTGATGCCTGAATTTATTTCCAACTCTGAAAAAAAATTTCACTCGTATTTTTGCTTTCAAGTAGATGCTAAATTAAGTTGAGAAAGTTAATTTGACCATAGCACATAAAATAGATATAATTTTAGATATGAGGCTAATTAGCATCACTGAAACTGTCAAATATCTTTAAAATTTTTTGTCATAGGTACTTTACCTCCTTCATAGTAGTGATAAAAGTATACAAGAAGCATGTACATGTTTTTATTTTAGTACAACTTACCTGGGATTGTACGATTTTTCCAAGATTGCCTTCTGAAAATGCAGACGTAGCACAAGTGGAGCTTAGCAACCAGGAACCGGATGTAATTCCGTCTCTGACTGTTCCTATGAGAAACTAATGATTTGCAAAAGGTTCCTAAGTATGTGTTGGAAGTGCATCAACCAGTAGTGGAGGAATACGGACGGTATTTTGGTTGCATTTGGAGCGGAAGCGGTTTGATGCGAATTCACAACAATCAGCGTCAAGGGGTTAAAATTGTAATCATTAATCACAGGGTTGCTGTAGATTAATTTTGATTAATTATGATTAAATATAATTAATTTTTAATCTATATTATTGTAGTTCATATTCTGCATGTGCAAATAGAGTCAAGAAAGACAATAATATATATGCACTGAGTGAGTTTGTCACAAGCTGAAGTGCTCGCAGAATCCCAGACTAACACGTGCTTCACCTTATTGTGGTGTTTTAAGCTTCAAGTGTTTTGGTGAAAAGAAAACTCTTCCTGCAGGCTGTGTGTAATACTTTGTCAGTCAAGTGTTCCGTCTTGGTTTTGTTTTGGTCATATTTCCATCCAGAGGGCTAACACTAGAAAAAAAATCTAAATCTGACCAAGTGTATTTTTCTCATTTCTTGTCAGAATATTTAATCACACTTAAAATAAGACAAAATCACCTAAAGAGGAACTTTTCAGTGATATAAGAACTTATTTTTAGGAAATTGATCGTGAAAATCTTATTTAAAAAATCTTACCAAGATCATTTTCACTTGCTTCATTGGTAGATCTTTTTTTTTTTTTTTTGCTTAATTCAGTTGTCTTAATTTAAGTGTGTTGAGATATTTTGACTTGCAATGAGAAAAATACACTTGGTAAGATTTAGATTTTTTTCCCAGTGAATGTTCTGTTTTAGTGTCTTCCATCTTTATGGGCTGGTTCTGATGCCTGTCACTACCGGATTGACCCATTTGTTCATAGACGGTGTTAAAGCTACACATTTACGATTAAAACATAATAAATAATCTAACCAATTATTGGCTTGTAAAATGGAGGGTTTAAAGTATACACTGAATACATTTTGGGATGAAGATGTCAGAGGAACTCCACTTTTGAGAACTTGGTCATTTTTGAAAAAAAAAAAATGGACGTTATTTTTTTTATTTTGTTGCCCATCCATGATGCACTAGTTTCAGATATTTTCCATTTGAAAATATTTGAAACTAAAATTTGCCCTTTGAGTATGTTTAAGATGGCGTTTAGATTATTCCAATTGTGTGTAATATGTGTCTTAACCCCTTAACGCCTGAATCGATTTCCAATTGTGGAAAAAAAAATTGACTTGTATCTTTTCTTTCAAGTAGCTAGTATTTTGGTTGCATTTTGGAGTGGGAGGGGGGGTTTGGTGCAAATTTGCATCAATAGGCATCAAGGGGTTAAACTTGTCCCAGGTTCAGCCTACAGTCCATAGTGTTCCCACCATTTGGGAAAATATAGATGAACAGCCCTGGTTTAAAGGTACAAAGTGAGCGTCCATGTATCCACCCTTACATTTCTTATGAATTTCTTGGTGTACATTCATACCCTTCTTTATATCCGTCATTTATTTGCTGAATTTCTGAATGAATCTCCAGTTAAAGTGTGAGATATTTCATATGAACAGAAACGATGGCGCCTCATGAATGGGATTTTTTTTAAAAAGGCTTATTTAAGTGAATGTGAAGCAGAAAAACGAGATTCAATCTGGAGAACAAACGAGGCAAATCCGACTTTAAAATATTCTATAATCTTGATTTTAACAATAACACTTACAAATGATACGAAACAATGCCTTATGAGTGTTTAAGTGCACGTCGGTGTTTTGTTAATGAAGTACAGTCTTAAGTGGAGATATTAGAGCGATGATCAGAAACGCTGAAAAGGCAGGCCGTCGCACCGCCGTTCATGCTTGGTTTCCTCCTCTGATTAACACTGAAAGCTGAGTGCAGTATGATGGATTGTCTTTGATTCTCATCTCTTTAAAAGGCCCAACGCTCTTATCCTGCACAGATACTGTAAACGTGGAGTAAACAAATAGCTTCGTAAACATCATCACGGTCACTACCAACACTCAAGAGGTTACATATATTACTGAAATCAATCACATCTACTTTTAATTGAATTCAGAACTGTATGAAATATGGAACAGAGAATTTTATGATTCACAAGGATAATTTGGTCAATTACTTTTAATTTAAGTATCAGTGTTTCTGCTTCTGGACACATAAAACACTGCAAATTATTTCTACACTCTGCTCAGGGCACTGCAGGATCACACACATGTACTTAAAATACTCATTTAGAATTTAAAGAGGCTATGTGTAATCTTTATACTTCCAAATATTAAAAAAAAAAAAAAAAAGCCTAAAATGATCATTAAAGTGTTTGGAATAAAGAGCTGTGATGTGCTGCCAAAGATTCCACTGCATTATATTGTAGACTACAGGTGTCAAACATGCATCCCAGGGGCCAAATCCGACCCACCAAGGGGTCCAATCTGGCCCCTGGGATGACTTTGTGAAATGCAAAAATTACACTAAAGATATGAACAATCAAGAATAAAATCATTTTAGGTCAATTCAATCTAAAGTGGATCAGACCAAGAAAATACTATCAGGATAACATATAGATTATGAAAACTGGAAATTTGTCTCTTTGTGTATCTGGGGTTAACAGAAATTTGTGACATTAAAATGGGGTCATGAGTCAAAAAAAGTTTGGGAACCACTACCACCACTAAACAAATGACTTTTATACTTTATCCAGTCTGGTGTGGAGTCAGTGTGTGGAGTATGAGACACCCCCTGCTGGTGAGAGAAAACCAATACTTCTATTCATGTGGAATAGGGTTGCAAAAGGGCAGAAAATTTCCAGAAACTTTCGGGAAACTTTCCACGGGACATTAAGCTGGGGAATTTTGGAAATATTCCTAATTGTATATTTACCAGCTAGTTAGCGACTGTATGAATACATTTTTTATTTAATTGTTGCACGTTAAACAGTAATACCATTATAGATCAAATATATTTAGCCCATAATATTATACAAAACTTACTTGACTTTATATAATCCACAGGCTGAACTGTGTGGCTTCAATAGTCTGGCGCTTTGGGTTAACCAGTCAACTGTGCATGTGATGGAGGAGTTCACAGGGGGGCGTGACCTCTATAGCGCTGCAGTAAGCAGTGCTGTGTGCATGTGATTGAGGACTGTACTCGCTTTAAATCTGGTTGTTTTAGCCAAGATTATGCTACAATATATTTTCCCAACTATATTTAAGTTCCCTGTTGAGGGCCAACCTTCAATTTTGTAAACTTCTTTCTTATTTCCATAAATGCCTGTTAATTCCCATAAACTCCCATTAATTCCCATAAATTCCCGTTAATTCACACGGAAAGTTTCCGAATTTGAAAATTCCCAGAATTTTGCAACCGTAATGCAGAAAAACCCCTATACACGAGATATATTTAGTTACATCCAGTAAGAACATGGTTATATTCTTATCTGTATTATTGCCCCGCCCCCCAAAGAGTAGGCAAGGGGTATTGTTTTTGGTTCAGTTTGTTTGTTTGTTTAACACTAGCAGCAAAACTATTGGTTGAATTCATACCAAATTGGGTTTATATAATGCCAGTGACCCAGAAAAGATGTAATTACATTTTGGCAGAAGTAGGTCAAAGTTCCAATTTTTAAGGAATTTTCATATCATTTTTTTTTTCTTCCCTTTTACTTATAATAGCCAAAATTTGTCTATGTTGACATCAGCACACGTATAGACATGCCACAAGACATGTAAGGGGGTGGGGTTTGTTGTGCCTGTGCCACTTGGTCAATATGAAATGCAAAATTCACCATTAAGTTTATGTGATTTTGTTCTTTTTACACCTTTGGAAACAACCATTAGCACACAATCAAAAGTCAACACAATAATAACAATAATAGTAATAATAATGCTAATAATAACAACAGTAGTAGTAGTAGTAATAATAATACACTTGGTCACTGTAATGTCTTCTATATTATTATTGAATTCATTTGTGTTGTCCATAAACAGATACTCCATTTACGTCTATTATAATGTGGTGAAGCTTTTAGTGTTATTTTATTTTGTTGTAAATATCTTCTGCTGCTGCTGTCTTGGATAAACCGCATCTAAAAAATGAGAATTTAAGTTTAATGCAGATTTCACCTGGTTAAATAAAGGATAGAAATATATAAAACCATGAGTATTTTCTGCCGCGTCTAAATTAATGACAACATAACCTCAATAACAAGTAACATAAATGAAGTAAAACACAATAATGAATTGATTAATATCCAAAAGCTGAATATCTAAAGGTAAGTAGCAGGACTTCTATGCTGTTTTTCTGTGGATAATCACAGGTGGTGTTATAATTATTTCCAAACCTGTGTCTTTCTTCACCCACTTCACACTGTGGGGAAACACAGAAGGCACAAACAGCCTTTTTCTGCTGCCACTTTTATTTTAAGGGGATTACTTTCAAGGCAATGAAACGTTCTTCAGAAACCACATAAAAACAAAATGTTCTTCTTTGTGCCTGTAAAGTCACATAGTTTTAGTTTCATCGTTGCTTTCTGGGTTTGGCTGTGAACATGCTGCTGTGGAAAATCAAAGACAACTTGTCTCCTCATTGTTTTTGCAGATGAAACATCACATTGCTTTACTTTTGTATAGTTCACATCTCCACTGTTAATGTACTTTCAGAGTCCTGCATTTGGTTTAGTCTGGTGTACACGCCTGATTCATTCACACTCATATGTAAATAATAATTTCAGACCGTGGAATAAGGCTGCACAGATCAGCTGTGTGTTGTTTATTTGTATTATTTTTACCTGTTTTACCTGCAATAACTACTCGCTTTTCCATTAGGCTTATGTGCAGAACTGTACTGATATTTATTAAATGTTGTAGCCTTCGTCAGAAGCGTCACATGATGTTACTGTGACGCTTCTGACGAAGGCTACAGGAAGTAGCTGAAACTAGTCAAGCAGGTAAACAAAAAACTACCCCTGTCTGATAAACGAATGATCTACAATAACTGTAAGTGGAAGACAGCATGAAACTTTACAAGACAACAACTGAACAATTTAGGTAATTGACTTAAAGTTTGGACATATTTTCAGTTATTACTACAACCGCTCGGTGACACGGTGGTGCAGTAGTTAGCGCTCATGCCTCACAGCAAGAAGGTCCTGGGTTTGATTCCCGGACGGGACCTTGGGACCTTTCTGTGTGGAGTTTGCATGTTCTCCCCGTGTCTGCGTGGGTTTTCTCTGGGTACTCCGGT
>JAQQZY010000007.1:28864889-28875900 GCA_030068375.1 Ostorhinchus rueppellii
TAATTACCCCCCCCCCCCCCCCCCCCAAAAAACAAATCGTTTCATAGACCCCTGACGGTGTCCCAGTGCTCCCATTGAGAAGCATTAACTTACAGTGAATTAACTTAGCTTTGTGTTGATAGAGAATTAAATTGAGTGTATGAGCAACACGACCTTCCATGGGTCTAAAAGTGTGACAGTAAAGCACGAAAACTCTGACGCTAAATGTTCCGGGACACTAATGGTGAACAGAAAGAGCAGTTACAGTAAGAGTTAATTATTAGTTACAATGGTGTTGATTTTATTTATTCCCATGTAAACAAGAAGTGAGTGTTGATTTCAACTCTGAGGTGTTAAATTTTCTACTTCGGTTTTGCAGTGTGTAGATGAAGCTGACGAGTAACAGTCTTAACAGATGGAAGAAAAAAGTACATTTGGTGCTGGGAACCTAAAACTGTGATCCAGTGCAGTTAAAGTACTGTGGAAAACTGTACTGAACACCATATTTAAGTTTAGTAAATGAATGGCTGTTTTTCAATACCTGCTCTTGTTTGTTCTCGTGATCTTGTGAAATGTCATCAACCAGGGCCCAACTACTGTTCCATTTGAAAATTCGAATATACCAAGAACACATGAATGCCCGGATGTTGTTCTTCTTGGCTCGCTTAAATGAAGGATGCATCAGTTGGTAACTTGTCTGGGAAATATCCGAAGATATACTTTGTGCAACTCTCCAATGCTAAGGGGGTTTCTGTGACAACTTAATTCAGAAATCTTTGAGTAAATAATAATAATAATAATGGATTAGATTTTTATAGGGCTTTTCTAGACGCCCAAAGCCCTCTACATTATTGATCTGTTATTCATTCACTCTCACATTCTCCCTCTGGCGGTGGTAAACTATGTTTGTATCCACAGCTGCCCTGGGGCACTGATGGAAGCATGGTTGTCAATTTGCGCCAAACGACCCCTCTGACGAACACCAAACATTCATACTCCAGTTTGAGTGACACTGGAGACAAAGAGGGTGAAGTGTCTTGCCCAAGGACACGATGGACTGACTAAGACTGAGCGGGACTCATACTGCTAACCCTTCAGTTATTTGATGACCCACTCTACCTCCTGAGCCATGGTCACTCCAAATGACCGTCACTAGATGATGTGACACATTAGAATATGACCGAAAGGTAGAATAGTAAGAAATACATCTATTATCGTGATATGGGATTCAACGTAATTTATTCCAGTTTTGAAAAGTATCTAATATGTATAAATGACATGAAAATAGCAGTACCAATGTACTTGTCTGAGACTGTTCTTACCAAGACAGTACTCTGCGAACTTGATACTGAGAAACAACTACCGTTTCCACTTCTGAACGCTAACTGGTGCCCACAGTTTGACTATTATATATTGTTTTGGACTTTGTAACATCAGATTTCTTCTTGTCTTTTCGGCTTTTCACTTCAGGGGTTGCCAAAGCGAATCAGTTGCCTCCATCTCACCTCTTCTCTTACACCAACTACCTTCATGCATTGTAACATCAGATTTAACAGCCGGATATGCACTTGTGGCTGGTGATATTAGCCATTTTTATTGTTATCATCAGCCTGAATATGGCACACATAGGTCAGGTGAGGAGTGATAATGGGTGTCTGGAGCTATGGGGTGATTACAACTTATAAGGTCCATTCAGTGGGTCGATAACGTCTGAAGCAGGTGTTTGTAGTGACAGAGTCGACAGACTGGCAGCATAAGAGACACCTCAGAACATCCTAGAAGAAAGTGGAGTGTATTTTCATTCCTTTTTTTTTTCATTCCATAACGAGTTTCAACCCATTCTGTTTTCCTTGAGACATAAGAATGAGCCCATAGTAATTTTTTTCTGTTATGTGGGCTTTTCTGAATGCATGATGAAACAGAAATGTCACACTTTCCATTTTGTACCATTTGAGATTTGACTTACAACCTTTTATTGGCATTATATTCAGTAAGTTCTCTGTATTTTTCTGTGTTAGTCTTGCATATTTAAGTTTTTTATGTCAAATTTGTTGTGTTACATACTTTATGCATTCCTGTATTCAGTTTTATATACATCAGGTGAACTAGTATTCTATTATTATTATTATTATTATTCCCTGTACTAGTAGCGTTAAATTAACAGATAGTAGTTGCTTTTCCATTCGACTTATGCGCAAAACTTGACCAATATTTACTAAATGTCGAAAAAACAGAAGGATGTAATGTTGGTTTTTCCACTGAATCACAAATGCGATGATTTGTTTATTTATTATTGCAAGACGACACAAGAAGTCATTCCATAAACATGGCGACGAACATAAATATTGCATTGATTTACAGATGTATTTATTTTTATTATTATATATTACCCTTCTATTTGATTTCCTGGTGTGTCCTCACATACCGCACCTCGTTTCTTATAAAACTTCTTCTCTTGTTGTAACGTCCGTCCACATCCTTTTTTTTTTATTATTCATATGACTCTACTTCCAAAAAAAGGACTTTCCATTGCAGTTTTGTGTAATTGGACCACAGATGCAAATTAGCCTGAGGCTAACTCTGGTGCAATGCATTAAATGGCAACACTTATGTTCTAATTGTACAAGGTCCTAAATAAACGGACTTGAACTTAATATACCAACTTCACAATGCCCCAAAAACCGCCTCTTTCCAGCACAAAACCGTTTTATTGAAAAACGAGAATTTTGGCAAAATTGTCCTTTTTCCTTTAGTTAAATTTTTATGCGCAAGCTATATTTGCAACATTTTAGGGTCAATGGAAAAGCATCTACCAATGATGAAATCATTCATCATCATTGTGAACTGAACTATAGTGACTGCCCTGATTTTACATGATTAAATTATTTCTATATCTCGAGTAAGGCCAGTGTAGTTTTATAAACTGCAAACTAATCATTTTAAGTGTTTTTCAGTCTCGTATAGTTTCCTGAGAGGATGTAAGCTGCCTTGGTTTCCCAGTGAGAATCAATCTCTAAATGGTTGAAGAGGCTTCTTCCAGCCTTTGAGCCTTTTCCTTTCTTTGTTGCTGTTGATGCTTCACAAGTGTACTTCATGTGTGAGCAGAATAAAAAAAATCCCAGATCAGCCTAATAGCAGCACAAGTAGAAACACAAAACTGTCTAGTATGATATTTTATATAGGTCACTTCGGTGCCGCTTCAGGTCTGCAGTGCAGTATATTGTCAGTCCAGACATCAGGACTGGTCACTTCTATTATTAAAAATGCAGATGTGTCATCGCGTTTAGTATGTGCCCAGACCGGCCCATGGGTGTCCATGCGAGATCATTGCTATTCCTAAAAAGGCGTTAACGTACAGGGACATGCCTGATCTGTGTGACCTCATCGGCGTCCCTCAAGACAGAGGTCAAACGTGGCGCTTGGCAGGGCATGGTATCGTGTCCCACTCCATCTGCGCCGTCGCACCTTATGCAGTTCACGTTAACGCCTGCATTTTTCTCAGCGCGGTAAGAGTGAACGTCAGCCAACGGTGCATGATAAGAGAGTCAGTCCCATTTTGGAATATAATATGATTCCCACTTGTTTACTTCGAGTTGCAATATTGTCCCCACATGAGAACCATTAATCTGCAATCACCGTAATATTCCAGCGGGGATTTAGAGAACTGCTTTTAAAGTGAGCTTAGAGAGATGTGATCACACATTTGGGTTTTATGTGGACAGATTTCAACAACTTCAATTCCTGCTTTCACCCAAACCCAAGTCTGCATTAGCAGCGTGTTGTTTTGGGAGCGTGTTTACAAGATTAAAAACCTAAAACCCACTTATTTTTCGATTTTGGCCTTTTATTTTTTTTCCTGCTGAGAGATGGTTGTTGATCTCCAAAGCACCTATTATGCAAAATCAAATGACAACATGCTTGAGTGGACTGTCGCAAAAAGACTGAGCCTGATTGACTCTGACCCCTAGCTTTTTTACATGGGCAACTTGTCAGTTTGTCCAGCCCTTGATAAGAGACAGAAAATCCGTCCTCTCTTAAGAACGCCAGCATCACTCCCCATTTTCGCTGAGCCCTACAAACTGTCAGTAGATAGCGGCATTTCAAATGACAGCCGCTTATCTGAGCAAGCTTCAGTGCATTTGCCAAGGGTGGAATTGGTGATACACCAACCACATTACTGTTGGAAGTTCAACATCCTGTGCTCAGTCTTAAGGCGACATTTAATCCACAGATGTTTGTTTTTTTTTACTTGGTTCTTCTGTGCATCAACCCCACAGAGCCTAATAACCATTATTGTACCCATCAGTGATAACAAATGACGCTGTTTAAAGATCAGACACCTTTTTAGAATCATAAGATAGAAGGAAAACAATGCATATTAATAGCTAATAAGAAGCAACCCTTTCTTTCTTTTATCTGCGACTCGGCTGTTTTTAATTAAATTAAAATGTCCCCCTGGATCATTTATATCAACAGCATATCTATGTACAAGAAATTAGCTTACATCTTAAAATACCTCTGCAAAATAGTGGAAGCAAAAAATAATTACTGCAGGGTGTAGTGCATCCAATTAATGTCAACGAGGGCTAATTTGACAACTATTCCTGACAGCCCGTTCTCTGTACTTACTCATCTGAAACATGAAGAATTAATTACAGGTGAATCAGATTGTAATTTAAATGGAAAACATTTATTATTTCCAAATGATATGCAGCAGGGTCCAATTATCTGTGTGCTTCGGCGAGTAATACTGCACAGGGAGAAACATCACATCGGGGTTTTTTTTTTAGTAATATTCTAGATCTGTTGAGCAGGCTTTTTTTTTTTTTTTTGCCTTTGTCCCAAAATTGTTTTTAAGTTAAACTATATCTCGTTGTGACCCGATTATGTCAAAGGTGGAAATTAAGGAATGAGGTAGCAAAAAAGGAGCAGGGCAGCCAATGTGTTAGAGCACAGCAGGACACGAATACATAACAGCTGGGATTTACAACTGTCTGTCTGTCTGTCTGTCCTGCCTTTCTTTCTTTCCTCTGATTGTCCTTCCATCCATCATTCCTTCATTCATTTCTTTCTTTCTTTCTTCCATCTGTCTCTGTCCATCCATCCTTCTTTCCTTCCATCTATCCTTCCTTTCTTTCTTCTGTCTGTCTGTCCGCCCTTTCTTTCTTTCTTTCTTTCTTTCTTTCTTTCTTTCTGTCTTCATCTCTGTTGGTCCATCCTTCTTTCCTTCCAGCTATCCTTCCTTTCATTCTTCGTCTGTCTGTCTGTCCTTTCTTTCTTTCTTTCTTCTGTCTGTCCATCCTTCCTTCTTTCCAGCCATCCATCCTTCCTTTCTTACTTCGTCTGTCAGTACATCCATCCATCCTTCTTCCATCTATCCTTCCTTTCTTTCTTCCATCTGTCTGTCCGTCCTTTCTTTCTTTTGTCCTTCCATCCATCCTTCTTTCCAGCCATCCTTCCATCAAATCCATCATCCTATCTTTTTCTTTCTTTCTTTCTTTCTTTCTTTCTTTCTTACTTCATCTGTCTGTTGGTCCTTCCATCCTTCTTTCCTTCCCTCTGACCATCCTTCCATCCATCCTTTCATCAATCATTTCAACTGTCCTTCCTTCCTTCCTTCCTTCCTTCCTTCCTTCCTTCCTTCCTTCCTCAGTACCCAAAGTGAACCCATGTAGACATGGAGATGATATGCAAACTGGAGCTTTTTTTTTTTTTTCCCCCATTAAGTGCAATTAAAAAAACAAAACAAAAAACAGACTGGCCCAGAGGATTGTGGGTAGTTAAACAATACCAAGGATGCTGAGATCCTTGGGCTGCATCCTTGAAATTTCTCCAAAGGAAGGACTCAATCCATTCAAGGAACAGGGACATTGGGACAGTCCTCCAGCAACATCAGATGTCGATATGTGAATAGAAATCCTTGGAGGGTGTCTCCTTGACATTGACCAACAGCAGTATTTGGACAAAAGTGAAACACGAGGTGATCGACAACTTGAATAGAGCTGTCAGTGGGAGGAAAAAATACAATTTAATCAAAAAACCAAAGGTTAAAAGTTAGACTCAACAGACCAGTGGACTGTCAAACACAAAAAGTCTGGACAACTCACATTTGCTGTCCATTTGGAGCTCGTCTTCTTGGATGTCCATCACACACACATGCACATATGGGTCTGATCAAACGGTAACACATGGACACATTTGGTGTTTAGCAGTCTGTCATGTCAGCAGAGTAACCTATACGCATGTATTCTACATATTTGAGTAGGTATTTATAAGCACTTTAATATTATGTAGAACAAGATTTGAGGATATAGAAATTTTAGGTAAAAGTCCATTTATGCTCAGTAACACATGGACTTGAAATGGACATCAATTTTTTAAGCTTCACGCAAACATTCAAAGCATGGAGTTCTCGAGAAATTGATATCAAGTACGACAAAACCTTTAGGATATTATGCTCAACTATGCTGAAAATTTATTGTGGAGTAAAATATTAAAAAGTTGATGTTTTATTGAGATGAGAATGTGGTAACATGTGGACAGGTTGCCATAGTAACACTCTTACCATTGTATGCATCATGAGAAATGTTGACTTAATTTTTCAAACAATAAGCTAGATATAATCATAATCATTTATTTGGTGTATTTAATACTAACACAGCGTTATTTACAACATGTGGTGGTCTATACTGATACAGGTAAATGACAAATAAAGAGTAATTTCACACAAAACAGTTGACACATAGTCTTTTTAAATGTGACAGATTGAATACATTTTCACATTTTTTAGATATAATTTTTAGCATCATATTTGATCTTTTTTTTTTTATGTCTGAGGCCTGGCTATGGTGTAAAAAGTACCACTGATAAAATCAGTTGTAACATTTTTTCTACAAGTGTTATTTTAAAAAGGATAAGCATTCCATTAAGTAGACATCTTTAAATAAAAATGAGCCCACTTGATAAATGACATGTGCAAATGTACTTTTTTTATATTGATGTTCACTTTCACTTGATCACCCCTATATTCAATACTGTATAAAACAAAAATAACAAAAAAAAAATCTCTCAGGTCACCTTAAGCTTCATTCTGTCCAGGGTTTTAACGAGTTTAACGTTTATTTCTTAGATACTTTGAAAACAAGAAAATGCAAAAAAATATGTGTACAGTACTGAAATACACAAAAAACACATACATGGCTTCTACAGGTAGCGTCAGTATTTAGTGGGACTCCTGTTTGTAGTTTATTATACCACACTTCCTTCAGAACATCCCAACATTTGTCCTTAGACTTGTGCTGTCTTAGTCCTCACAACTTCTGTAATGTTCATAATGTTTCTTTACTTTTTGTTTTAATTCTGTTCACATATTTCCTGTATATCACAGTTGTGCATATGGTTATTATAACCCAGAACAAACCTAATACTGTTGGAATTGTAAGTGATGAATCTATATCTTCCATCTGGAGGCTATAGGTGGATGCTGAGGTGGTGGTGGTGGGCTTAAACGGGTTTAAAGGCAGAGCTGGGAAATTCTGACAGATTAACGAGAAAAGAAATGAAGGATGTGTGTTTTAGAAAGTATGAGGGTAGAGAATGTTGCAGTGCAGTTCACTATGTCTGTCTGAAGTAGCCCACAGGCATCACTCAGTTAACTAAAGGACGGCACTTATTAAAGGGTCCAAATAACACATTCAGACCAGACTGACCCCTGGAAGGAATCTGTTCATTTGGTGTTTGAAGAGAGAAGTTCAGTTGGAGCCAGACTGTTTTGATGCGACTATCTAGTGGACGTCAGCAGTTTTACATGATGAAGTTGTTACACATTGACTTCACTTTTAACTCATTCACTGCCAGCTGTTTTCAGAGCAGAAACCCCCCATACTGCCAGGCGTTTTAGAGCATTTGGACTGATTTTTCAAGACTCACAGAATATTGATTTCTAGGACTACATAAACATGGCACCCATCAAAATAAAGTATAAAGTCTCTTCTTTCACGTGGAAACAAAATTTGTTTCCAGCTTTTTCAGTTCTCAAGTTATTGACCTTAGAACACAGGGTGGTTTCACCCCCAAAAGGCCTGAACGCTAAATACTTCCTCAATAGTGCGCCAGGTCGTTTCCGAGCAACCCCCCCAATGAAAGCCGATTGACGCCAAACACGTCATTGGCAGACAACGTTCGGCTTTGAAATGACGCCAAAACATGTCAATGGCAGTGAATGAGTTAAAGGGTCCAAATAACGCAATCAGACCAGACTGACCCCTGGGAGGAATCTGTTCATTTAGTGTTTGAAGAGAGAAGTTCAGCTGGAGCCAGACTGTTTTGATGCAAATATCTAGTGGACGTCAGCAGTTTTACATGATGAAGTTGTTACAACACATTGTGTATACACATTGACTTCACTTTTAAAGCTACGTATGACTTTAAAAACCCAAGTCATAGCCTACGTAACATGAAGCCGTAAGTCTTTCCATGATTGCGCACTTGAATCTCTTCCCTCACAGTGAACAATGTGTACTCCACCATGAACATTCCATTTGTTTACAAACACAGGCGGCAGGTCACTCAGGCATTTTCAGAAATTTGTCGCCATATGCCTTGTGGAAAGCAGAACTCCACACAGCTGCAGTAGCAAGAGGCAATGAAGCCGTTTCGGTGTTTGTTGCCACTGCAGCCATAATTATGACAAACTTCCAAAAACGCCCAAGTGACCGACCGCCTCTGTTTGTAAACAAATGGATTGTTTATGGTGGAGTACACTTTGAAATTATTCACTGTGAGGGAAGAGATTCGGGTGCATAATCACGGAAAAACTTATGGGTTTGTGATACTTAAGTTATGACTCAGGTTTTAAAGATTTGATGAAAAATCGGTGACGAAAATCATACACAACTTTAAGTTGTGGTTCTTGTCCTTTGGTTCAGCCTCGTATCCCACAGTATCATCAAAAGAGAGACTGATACTTATTAACGTATCATTAATAAAAATAACATTGTCTTGATTGATAGTTTACATTATAACTCTATTAGCTTAGCTCAGCAAACAGCGACAGTAAAACCAAAATCAGCCTCATTTTCTATATGGTTTAGATTGTCAGTAGCTGCACTAAAGATCTGCTTGGAATCTAAACAAGGTCAGAACTATAACGGTTTGGTCTGAACCATGGATCAACAAATGGTAATTTAGCAAAGATTGCAATAACTTTAGACCTTCATAAGCCTCAAATCAAACTCACCTGTGTAGAAGAAACGCTGCCATTTCAGCATCAAACTGTGTCCAGTGGCAAAAACATCCCTTCTCTTTTTATCATTTCTTTTCTTTGACTGTAAAAGTTAGAGTTCTCATTGCATCTGGTAAGGCTCCGTGGTGTTAGTTTTCCAGTGACTCATTACTCCCTCTCGCGGTCACATAAATCCCCCATAAATGCACTTCACATCTACAATTTAATCCATTGGTATCATTGAGAGAACTTCACAGCTCTTTATAATTTTAGGCCATATTTGAACATTTCAAAGTAGAAAAATTACAATTTGACCCTTTAATGAAACATTGAATTTTGATGTCATACATGTATTTTTCTCATTTTACACCAGTCTTTAAGGCTAAGACTCAAATGCAGCACATCCCATCCGATGTACAGCACCTTCATAGGTCGGCCACAGCACGGAATAAAAATAGAAGAACACGTACAGTAATCCTTCAAGTTTATAAATGTTGAATGACAGAAAGGCTGCAAGTCAAAACTGACCGCAGTAGTAAAATTCAGGGGGAGGGTTGTCTGGGTGAGGCAAACTTTATGACAGTGAGGGATTGTGGCTCCACAAGTCCTTCCCGCCGTGACATCAGTCATCATTGCTGGGTCAGGCGTTTCAGGGTTAGGCTGGATATTCATCATGAGTTCACTTGTGAGACTCTTGTTGAATGAAGGAGGATTGGGATATTTATGGACAAAGGAAGCAAATATCCCAGCTGCCAATGCTCAGAGGCAGCGGCGGCGAGTTGGGTGACCTTACTTATTTATGACTGGTGGCTTCTTGCCCTCGTGTCAAAAGACACGTTGTCAAGGACTCTGCATCTCTGAGCTGACAGAGAAATTTATGTTGGTGAAATTATATCTGAACACTTCTAATACATTGTATGTCTTAAGCAAGTGATGTCCCTTCAACGCTCCGGTCCCATCCACCAATAAAAACCATCCACCTGGTTCCTATTAACTTTAGTGCTGCAGCAGTGAACGCAGGCCTGTCCAGCAGCATGATGGCTAGAAAATTGCGATATAAATTTTGTTTAGTTTATTTAACAGGTCCGTGGTTTCATTCTTTTTTCACATGTCCAGCGAAAATGTGCTTAACCCATAGAGACCCAAACAGCCTCCGGTGACACAAACCATCTACAGACATAAACTGTTCAATACCTGTTGATCCACTAATATTATCAACTAGTGCGTCGACCCGTGGAGAACAATGAGTCGTATTAATACCAACATCAAGAGACTTAAGCTAGTGAATGCATCGTTCCGGTTTTTAACTCGTTCAAGTCGAGGCCACTCTGCTCTGTCTGCAGGATCGATGAGACCAATATGGGATGGATAGAAATTGATGCATTTTAAGTGCATCCAAGAACTGTCCAACTAAAAAACTAAAAAATATATTACTTCAGGGAGTACAGAGTGTGTAATCATCTAAGGCAGAGGTTCCCAAAGTGGGTATGTGGAAAAAGCCCAAGGGGGGAAAAACTCATGACATAAGTCATCATGTACCACATACAAAATAAAAAATGAGAATTAATGCTGAAATATAAAACACAATAAATCCATTCATATAACAGTTTTATTGTCAGTCATCTTGTTTAAGCTTTGGTAACATTTTAAAAGCATTTCTATTTTTTTTTTTTATTCAGAGTTTGAGTAATTCAGTAATTTTTTTTTTTTTAATTGATGACCAATTTATATATATTTTTATAGATAGATAGATAGATAGATAGATAGATAGATAGATAGATAGATAGATAGATAGATAGATAGATAGAT
>JAQQZY010000007.1:29024246-29035564 GCA_030068375.1 Ostorhinchus rueppellii
TGGTACTAATGTAAGGAATGATGTTCAAAGGGTGGATGTGGATGTGGACAGGGGTCTGGAGCAGCACGCATGATGGTGTAATATCGTAAAATACACCTTACATGCGTTTTTCATGTATTTTTTATATTTCTTGGATTTTTCATTACCCCGGCCCCAAAAAGGAAGCCAAAGGGTATTGTTTTTGGCTCCGTTTGTTCATTTGTTCAGATTTTATACCAAATTGGGTTTATAGAGTGCAGGTGACCCAGAATATACAGTATGTCATTACATTTTGGGAAAAGTAGGTCAAAATTCAAAATTTTTATGATTTTTTTTTTTTTTTTAATTATTCCATTTACTTGTAATGGGTGAAATACTTGTGAGGGGTGAGGTTTATTGTGCCTGGCACCACTCATTTTTATTAGTTCCATTTTTTTTTTTTTTGGCAACTTACGGGTAAGGAACCCAATATGGTAACTTCACTGACCTTGATTTTCTACAATAATAATAAAAAAAAAAAGTAGTGAAGTTTTGTTAAGGTTGAGTATTTCAATGAGTGAACTATAAAGTGGTAATGTCAATCCTGAAGGTAGTTTTTAGAGTTCACTCTGCAAGACGGTTTGCTTCAGCTATTATACATACATACATACACACACACACACACACACACACACACACACACACACACACACACACACACACGAATAAAAAAAAAGCTTCTAATCAGTTTTTGCAACTTAAACACCACCATCAACTGCTATCTTATGCACTTTTAATAGCAAAAAAGCTTGTTTTGGAAAAAAAAAATCGCAAGTTCCTTCAGTTAAATTATGACTGAAATAAATGGTTAAACTCTGTCACCTTGAGTGAATTCAGTTCTCATTATTAAATAAATTACACCGGTTTATTCAGATTTGGCATCCCCTTCATTGATATATTGATAACTAAACTTGATCATAATGAATATTTATGTGGCCTTCCCTGGTGTGATACATTCGAAGTCCTGGGATGAGGTGGGTTAAACTGTGTTTGCTTTGTTTGCTTTCCTCTGTTGTACTTTTGTTTTGTTCACTGTTTCTATTTTTCAAAATGTGGACGAATTGCAATAATGGATGTTTTTGTGACTGTTGAATAAAAAGACTGACAACAGAAAACAAGAAAAAAAAGCCTACATTTTTGTAGAAATTGTCATGTTAACTTAAGGATGACAAAAATGAACCCTTTATGGGGCGCTCAGAGAAATACTCTGAAATTCAAAATGCCAACCTGAGTGCAGGACATAAGACTTTATTTTGTAATTTGTTTTTTTTTTTTAGTTTCATGTAAAAAGTCAAGGTCAGTGAAGTTACCATATTTGGTTCCTTGCCTATTAGCGGTGGCCATGGCTCAGGTGGTAAAGTGGGTCATCCAATGACCGAAGGGTTGGCAGTTCGAATCCCACTCTTTCCTAGTCAGTCCATTATGTCCTTGGGCAAGACACTTCACCCTCCACACTGGTGTATGAATGTTTGGTGGTGATCTGAGGGGCCGTGGGCAGCCGTCAGTGTGCCCCAGGGCAGCTGTGGCTACAGATGTAGTTTACCACCACCAGAGGGAGAGTGTGAGAGTGAATGAATAATGGATCAACAATGCAAAGCGCTTTGGGTGACTTGAAGAGCGTTATAAAAATCTAATCCATGATTATGATGATGATGATTATTATTATTAGTGGGGGAAAAATCTAAGACACATATATAAAAATGAAAGAAAAAAAAAACGTACAAGGTAAAAGGAATATGTAGTTTAGAACATTAGACCATCATCAGTGCTGATCCAGACCCCTGTCCACATCCACATCCACCCTTTGAACATCATTCCTTACATTAGTACCGTTACTCCATGGTACTGAACAAATCAGGTCCACTCACTGTTCATGTTCAGACCCCGTAGACCAGTGTTTCCTACCCTTTTTGAGCTCTGGCACATATTTTACATTGGAAAAATCACAAGGCACACCACATCAAGGGTGCAGGGGCATTTAGATCAAGAAACCTGAGGGGTGTGTCAGTGACCCCTTGGACTGACGCCGGATTGAGGTCGGTTGTAGAATAATATGGGAGGCATATCTCCCTCTGGCCCAACCTGGGATTCACAGGTAGCTCGTTAATCAAAACAAACAAAACACACCACGAGGGCCAGTTCACGTTCACTTTTTTCTCCAAATGTTACCAGCAGACTGTTGTCGAGTGGATCGTTGGTGCGTGCCATCGTATATATCAGGCTGCTGGCTTAAAGAACCAATCAGGTGAAACTGGATCATTTTCCACGGCACACTACTGTGGCACGGCACACTGGTTGGAAAACACTGCTGTAGACCACATTAGACCTGATATCATTGCCTCACTATTTTCTCTGTAACGGTCTTGTAATCTCGAAGTGTGTGTGGAAGTTACCAAAAATAGTCACTTGCCTGATAAAGGGTTAAAAGCTCCACAATCGAGATGATTTTATTTGAGTCGGGAAGTTAAACAAACTCGCCTGCCATAGAAAACGATTTCATACTAAAAGCTTTGTAAATTCAATTCTGCAGTTTGATATGGCAACGGAATTGTAGTCGAACAAATAACACAGGATTTATTTAGTTTTTATTTCTGCTTTTGATTGCAATAACTTAAAAGTGTCCTGTGGAGATTTTCTTTTTCCTCAGTAAGGAGCACATTTATACAAAGTAATCAAACAGCATTGTATATGGCAGACGTGATGTGATTTTTAACGCAGGTGCCATAAAAAATGTCGCTGCCAACCACAGATTATATGTAATTGTGACGGTTCACTTTTCTTTTCTCATCTGGCACATGCTTGTGTATTTATATAGAATTTTTTATGGATATAATTTGCTGATAAGATCACTTTACATGGAGAAAAACGTTGATAAAAAGGAAACGGTGTATTTAATCTGTATAATAATCAAATGTTGTTGCTTAAACCTCAAAGCTACCGGTAATTTAGCTGCTTTTAATTGTTTTCTTTTATTGACATTGCACATACAATTCTAAAAAGAGACATGTTAATCCTTTGACAATATGATTTTCTGCAGTAATTGGTGATAAAATGTGATCTGATCTGCATCTACATCACACATACAGACAAACACAATGTACTTATTCTAATATCACTGAAGCAATTTTTAATTAGCAATTAAATACTCACAGTGCTGTTGGACAATATAGGTGAAATCTTGAATTGGCTGAAATATCATAATTATGAGTTGTGAAGTTAAGACCAATGCACCAGATAATATCACATTTTATGACCAATTATGTAGAAAACTGGGAAATTTCTTTGTTTTTTTGTAATTATCTTTTTTTTTTAAAGGCAGTAGTATTGTATCAGCATTTTACACCAAATATATAACTTCTATATGTAAAGAAAAACAAACCCCAAAGACATACTCATACTCAACAATGACAGAAACAGTACAAGTATACACAGTACCTTAAAATAGAGTTAATGGGAAATAATACGTGTTTTTTCCATTCCATTCCTTCCAACTACCCTTGTCCCTGGTATAAGATCAACACCCAACATTTAAAGTGTGTGAACCAAGGGCTTACATTAGGGATGCACCGATGCCATTTTTTTTTCCCAGACCAAGTACAAGTACTTTTATTTGAGTACTTACTGATACCAAGTATGGATACAATTACTTAATTACAGTACATTATGATAGAAAATGTGCTTTATTGTCACTGTCATTAGTCTAACTGGAACAAAGTGCTGCTACTGACATTTAATGTGTTAGAATGAGACTTTCTAAATCAATCCACCAGGGGGCAGCGCTCTTAATTAACCATACTGGACAAATTAAATGAAGAAAAGTAAAGCTTTATGAGAAGAAGAAAGTCAGTAATAACAAACATGGAGATGACAGAGGTAACACTAATGTGGATACTAATTATGCAGCGTTTCCACTGGTAAGGTGAAGGTAAAGTGAAGCTTCAGGAGGTAGAGAAAAGACAAATGAGTGCTAAGTTTCATTTTCACTTCTGTGGGTGGCGGTCCGCACCATTCCTTACCTCCATAGTATTAGAAGTAGGACAGAAACCAGCCCAGCCCTGGGTAGTTGTCTGAAATATGTTATTAGTTTTTCACTAACTCACACAGTCACTCTTTGAACAGATCCTCTACTTCCACAGTTCCAGTAGTATTCTCAGTCTGGGTACGCATCAACCAGCACCTGGAAAATGAACAGAACTGCATACACAGAGGACGAACAGAACACTCTTTCTGTATCCCTGTATCCTTCTCTGTCTTTAATGTTACTTCCAGTCATCGTTACTTTTGTCACCATCATTTATTTAGTTAAACCTCCACACTGCCGACATTACTCCTCCGCTATGTAACCCCTTTGACACCTGAATTTGTTTCCAATTATGGAAAAACACTTTCACTTGTGTTTTTGCTTTCAGGTAGATAGTATTTTGGTTGTATTTTGGAGCCGAGGGGGTTTGATGCGAATTCGCGAAAATCGGCGTCAAGGGGTTAACTGTGAATGTCAAGCTGCTTTAAGTGGTATCAGTGCAGTTGTATCGGAGTACTGATACCTGATACTGTTATCGGCATCAGTGCAACCCTAGTTTACATGCGTCTACATGCATGTTATTCTTATCAAGTAAAATCAGCTTTAATGGTGTCATAAAATCAACCCGGTTTTTCCAATAATCGATGAATCTGTCTGAATCAAGGGTGACAGAAAGTCAGCTTCTACCCAGTCCTCCATTTTTGGTGCATCCTATTTTAGCCAGTTGCTAAGAAAACTAGGAAATTTCAAAGGGTTCACATACTATTTCTTGCCACTGTATTAGGGGTGTCTATGTTCAGGGTTTATTGATACTACTTATTGATTTGGTACTTTAAACATGTTCTTATCAGTTCATCTTCAGGCTTGGGTTAGGGTTAAAGTTTAGAGTTTGAGGAGAATTATTTGCTTTCTTTTCTCATTTATAGTGTAGGCCTATATAATTAATGCATTTTACACCAATTATTTACATGTATTGATAGAATTAGTGGATCAACAGGTATTAAACCGTTTAGATCAGTAGATGCTTGGGTCTTTATTGGTTAACTCAGGCTACCATAGTGGTATGTAACATAAACAGGGCAGACCAACAATGAACTAAACATGCAACTGAGCAAAAAAACAAAAAACAAACAGATTTATTTATTTATTTTTACCTCTTGCATGCATAAAAGCTACTCAAAGGGCTCCACCACTTTACTTGACAAGGCAACGTTAAAAGCATTTATAAAATAAGCCTTGGAACACAGTGTTCTGAAGTGTCCAATGACGTAGAGGTTATTTCCTGTGTATAAACAGCAAGAGACAAACAATTGCAGACCAGTATTGCTTTCTGTATCACCTGCTCATCTTTTAATTAAAAGCAAGATTTGCAAAACAGTTCCTAATCAAAGCATCTGTTCACAAATCTGGAGATAGACTCTGGCTTTTGGGGGTAGGTTTCTTTAGTTTGTCCTTTGTCTATAGTCACTTTTTAATAGTTTTTGCACACGATGTTTGCTCCAGAAATTAAATTAATTAGCAATTTATAGAAGACAGGAATAAGGGAGATAAAGATAGATAAACTCTTGATAAATAAGAGCGATAAGAGACATGGATAAGGAAAAGATTTATAGTATGTATATTATGAACCGGTGAGTGTGGTTCTTATCTAAAAAATGCAGGGTTTTAAAGTAATCAACAATGATTCACTGCAAGTGAAATGTGAGAGCTTTATCTGCATGAAATGGTGCAGATTTAATGGGGATAAATGGTGGGCTGATGAGGTGAGAACAGTTCATTAAGTGATTAGAATTCGTCTAAATAAATTCAGGATGAAAGTGGCTGGGACTTGGGCGTTGATGTGTATGTGTCGGCAGCATCCTCAACCAAGCGGAAGGTGTCCCTAATTTTTTTTTTTTTTTTTTTTTTGGCCCAGAATTGAGCTGTTTGGTGTGGAAACGGCATGTGAGTTTCTCTATATTTATTTATTTTGAATGTTTCTGCAGTCGGGCTAGTTCATTTTCAGCTAACTTATTGGTTTGTTTGAAACCCATTTCCACACTTGGAATGGGTGTGCTTGGTAGCAGATGCTTCAATTTCAGAGCACAAGCAGCACACACACATCCGCACACAGACACATCCATGAGCACTGGACTGAAATCATGCCTCCATCAGCTTTGCCTTGTCTGTCGTACGGATATCGATTTACAGGCCAGTTATGAGCTGGCTCTGAAGCCACCTCTGGAGTTTTATAGAAGCATGATAAACATCATCAATCTCTTTGTACAGCCTTCAAAAGGTGGCAGATGGTTCATAGCCCTTTAATCAATTCGGATTCCGTGGTCCAATGTACCGCATGCACTGGTGCTATGCTACTTTGGCTTACTGCAGAGTGAGTTCATGCTGTTAAAGTCAATTTAGTGCATCTGTTAGTCTTAACATCATCCAAGCATATTTTCTATTTGTCTAATGTGGAAATATACGGCACTTTGCATAGTTTCATTAGTGCTTTTTGTTATCAACATGCTTCCTATGCTGAAATAGCGATTGTTAAGCATGTGATTGATCTCCAAAGGCTACTCCTTATCATATAAATCCCAGCTCTATAAGCGCAGAAACTCTTATAAGATTATTATTAAGGACTGGTCTCTAGCCAGCACAATAATCTAACTTTTCCAGACAAATTGTTACATTTTTTGGCTGCTACCCATGAGCGTGGGATGCTTGGTTATTAGATAAGAGGTCTGTTTGAGGACGATTGGACACATACGACTCTAGATAATTGAAAAGTTCTGACAGTAATTATTTTAAAGTTACATTTGTAGATATGGATGTTGAAAACACTAAACACAAAGTTCCAGTCTGAATAAAATCCAACGGAAAGAAACTAGTCAGATGTGCCGATGCAGTTTCTTGACAATATATTCCGTTCGTAGCAAAAAGCAGAAAGATGTCTGAATGAAACAGCTGACCCTCTCCTTGTTGGCTAAAATCGTTCCAAACCAAATTCCAGAACTTGGCTCCAGACTTCTCCAGCTGAGTTTTCCATGAATTACACAGTCTGTGGCAGTCTGCCATTTTTCCTAATGAACTGAAAATATTATTACGCTTCTCATAATAACATAAAAAGGTCTTTGTTTTGCACCGCTGCTTTGGCAAAGCATGTGTAATGCCATGATTACGGCATAATTGTTTCATTTCTGTCACCACAACTTTGCTTCCTAAGGGACAACAAATCAGCATGTTACAAACATACTCCTACCAGCTGAAGTGGACGAGGTGAACAGTTCATTGTGAAAGACTCAAAACAAGAAAAGGAAAAAAAATAAAATAAATAAATGGATTTAACCCATAAGCCATTTCTGAGTAATGACACCAGGCAGCTCGTTTTGAGCGCTGACCCTTTAATTGCAAATGAGCCTCTTCATGCCCCACCCCCTCCAGGCTGTTGACTTTGTTTTCTGTCCTGTTCAGCTGCTTGTGTTCATTAATAAAACCAACAGCTGAACATTTTAGGTAATCTTAAAAAACCTACAACCGCCGCTGCTGACAAACAATTATGTCGTACTCTGAGAAATATTCGTCGGAAGTCTTGACCTTATATGTGCAAATGTCGTTACATAACTAGTTAAAGATAGCTTTGCAGCACCTGGAGAGTTAAAATTCAAACTTTATTAACTATTAGGGTCCAAATACACAAAAAAAAATGAACTAAACACTAAAAAAAAGTGGGTTGAGCAAAATATGAGCCCTTTAAATTCAATTGTGTTCCCATTTTGAGATGGTTTGATTTCTATGTTAAACTCTTAAGTTTTCCGTGTTCGAAATATTTGCTATAACTGTTGATGATATCAACCAGTCTGTGGCTCC
Organism: Ostorhinchus rueppellii; assembly: GCA_030068375.1. Classification (NCBI taxonomy): domain Eukaryota; kingdom Metazoa; phylum Chordata; class Actinopteri; order Kurtiformes; family Apogonidae; genus Ostorhinchus; species Ostorhinchus rueppellii. The sequence goes on from JAQQZY010000007.1 coordinate 29,032,135, forward strand.
ACCATCTGAGACTTAACTAATTACATTGTTCATCTTCCAGAAGAGCTCTGGCCCTGAAATATGTTTATAGAGCTAAAACGTACAATCTGCTTTATTAATCATTGCATTATGATGCTGTACTGCATAATAAAGATAATGTCTTCTGTTAAACAAAGCACATTAATATTGCGTGGCAATAGCTACATAATATTATACAATGTGTAGAGCAATTAAAAAGGGAATAATAATACATCAGAGTGTATGTAGGACAGTGCAGATAGGTTTCCAGTTCACCTTAGCTGCATAGTTCTGCACAGATTTGCATTAAAACAGTGAAGTCTCAAATGGTGCATTGCACAGATCATCAGTCAGAATGTTGCAGACATAAAAACCAGAGAGCAGCTTTCTCTTTTCCTTTCATTTCCGAGGAACGGGATGAAAGTGCATCCATTTTCAGACGACCTGAGGGCTCTTTTAAGTCTTGTCCGGGGCCTTTAAACTTAAAAAGGCATTCATTTTATCTTCCGCTATATGTGCTGGAAAACACACTGTGACGGTGCTCAAATGTCACCAATGTCTTTCAAGCCTTTTCAAGAGCAGAGGATGAAATATTGAGATCTAATTGATGAATCAAAGATTATTTATTTAATAGCGCAATGTTAAAGATTAACAAGTGTGTCTTCAAAGTTAATGAGATAGGAGAGTATGGTCTTATATGTTATCCAGAAGTTTGATGGTGATGTTTCATACTTTAAGGGTTGAGGTTAACTTTTTTTTATTTGATTTAAGAGATCAAAGACCCAAAGCATCTACTGATCTGAAACGTTTGATAACTTTTGATCCGCTAATCCAATCAATACCTTAAAATTATTCAGGTAAAAGGGAATTTCTCTGTTTTTTGGGTTTTTTTTTTTTTTTAGTAACATCAGATATGACCCATTTAGCCATTCAGAAACTGTCATCTTCTGCAACATCAAACCCCTTCACATGACCACAAAAATCTATAAACTAGAAATAATCCGATAATTGTAATTAGTGCTGCAACAACAAAGAGATGATAACGAATTCGCCAGTTGATTCGTCAGGTGTTGAGGCATGCCCACATGCTGTGTAGTGTTACAGAGGAAAACAGAGCAGCATGGCTGAGGCTGCGGATGCCAGGCCAGATTGGGTTTATATTATGTTCACGGTGGCCACAGCAGCCCTGTTTGGCCCAAATGTAGTGCACCATTTATGCAGCAACACTTGAATATGGAGGGGGAAAAAGGCCCAAATCCTATGCCTTACTATGCCGCCATGTTGTTTTTCCTCGGACATCTCACGGAGTTGCGTCTAGGTTTTAGTGTGAGGCCGCCCCACCACCACCACCAGGATAGTATAAATTTCTGGGGAGAACCCTGACACTTTTACTGAAGTCTTCTTAGGACTATGGTTTCACTTGGTCTTGGTATTTTAATTTAATTAATATTTTATCATTTATGAGTCTAGATCAGTGAGCCTCTGTGAGTACTTACTTGGCATTTGTTATTGTCCTCTGTCTCTGTTTTGTCTTTTGTTTTATCTTAATATTACATAATGCAGATATCCATTCCTTCTACCGCAGAAAAAAATCTACCTACAGGTACAAGTAAAGTTACCTTGACCTTGAAAATATGGGAAAATCACTGAAATATTCAAAGGAAAAACTAACAAAATAGGAAGTATTAGACTCTACTGACAAGAATTCACCACAGAAATAGTTATAGGTTAGAAAATACTGTGAAATGCCCAGTGTTTTTGTTTTTTTAGTAGATATAACTCAGTTGGGAGTGAATATTGAAAATGCCTTCCAGTTAAATTGAGACTTAATAGTAGCACTTTGATCCACACTTCAGACAAAACTCTATAATTATCATTTTCAATTAATTGTATTGACGTTGCAGAAATCCCTGAAATCAAAAGGGTGAGTGGAAGAGGTTTTTTATACTAATGTAGAAATGCTGTTTGTGCACTAATCAATAGGGAGTGTAAAACTCAGAGTACTTCTTCCTCCTACCCGCCGTAGATCCCCTGGATTAACAAACTCCAGCATAATTTAAGGAGCCACTTACTGGAAGACAGGCTGCTTCCAGTTCGAAATCTCCTCATTAAAGGAGCCCTGAAGTGGCCGGCCAATTTGGCTACGGAGGTCTGGCATGAAAGTGACAGTGAACAGAGACACAATATTGAAGATACAATATTGGCGGGAAGATCCCAATAGCTCTGCTGTCATACGGCATCCTCAGCTAGAAGGGGGAGGGAGGGAGGGATGGGACTTTCACTTTGTAAATTAATGATGCTTTGTTGTGTAAAAGTATCGACTACTAAGTTGCTCCATCACCCATAAAAAGTGGGCTGCCTTAATTTAGCCTCCTGCAACACCATCTGTTAGCGAGCCAACTTTCAAGTAAGGACACAGCTCTATAAACGCTTAAGTCCAGTACGTCCCCTCCATCTTCCCTTAGAATCACAGGCTTTTCTGCTGGTAAACTAACACAAAAAACCCACCACAGCTATAGTATGTACTGGAAAGAGTGGCCTGGATGAACGGTGATTTGTTTTCCTATGAGGATAATGGATAAGGGGAGTTTGTTTCTTGCTGGTGTGTAGGTCTTCAGGGATGTCTCGGGTGTAGATCTGCACTAAAACTACAGATAATATGAAGAAAAATGTACCTGGGGATGCAAACTCTGCACACGGACATGAGAAAAACATCTCTAATCAGAGTTTTTACTGGGCAAACTGTGGCTTTTTGGATGTGGTTTCATTAATTTTGAAACTAAATGTGGGAAAAATGTATGAGTTCCAGATATTTATGCAAAAAAGTCTTATAACAAAACTAGACTGCCACACATAACTGTATTGAATTGGATCATTACTCTATAAAGGTAAAACTGCAACTTATATGACAAATCAGTGAACTTTGAGTGTAGATAACAACACTGAAATGATGCCCATCAACAATGGAAGATTTAGACATGAAATGAGAATGTTCACTTAGTTGTGGATCTTCCTCTGGATCAGCAAGATAGTCAGTTTTCTGTCTACACAATCCACGCCTTATAAAATATATCTGTCCAGAACACAAAATTGACTCTAAACTGGTCCAACCTGTGGACACCACGGATAATATTGGATATCACAGATGCAGAGGCTTTAATCCAGGGGTGTCCAACTCATTTCTTCCAGGGGCCGGACCAGTAAAGTAATAGCATCATAACCTATAGGGAGCCTAAGTGACACGATTCTATTTCCGGTCGATTTCTGGGCCATTGGACCTAACGTGCCAAAAAAAATGAACGAGAGTCAATGAAGGGATAAAAGTTATTTTCTGGTTCCGTTTGAAATGTGCTACAGTTTTCACATATGATGTCTGTGAATTTTAAAGATACATTTTGACACTGAGAGAGCACTCATTTTGGACAGGCATCAA
>JAQQZY010000007.1:29335185-29346913 GCA_030068375.1 Ostorhinchus rueppellii
TACAAGCAGAGCCAGCTGGTATATTAGACTTTTACCGTAGCCGGTCGGCAAAACAGCAAATCCATCCTTCTTTAAAAACAATGACTTGAGTGCTTCTTTCTGCTCAACTTTCAAAGAAAAGCTCAAGTCTAACTCTAACAAAACCGACGACAAAAGCCGATTCAAACGAGCGCGGTTCATTAGCCACATCCATCTTCGTTGCTCTCTGTGATTGTTCTGCTATCTCGCCCTCACACAGCCCTGTCGTCATCCTGCAAAGCCCGCCCCAACAACTCGCTACACAGACAGAGCATTGTGATTGGTCCGACATACTTTGTGTCAGACGGTGTGATGCTAGACCACAAGCTCGGTAAGAATATTTTCTGCCGCTATGTGGTCTAGATTTCTAGGGGGGAACCAAATGGCAAGGCAAGGCAAATTCATTTGGATAGCACAATTTACACACAGGGCAATTCACAGTGCTTCACAAAAAATGGAAATGAGATAGGTTAAGAACACACAATTACAATTAATACAAAATCAATAAAACAAAAATAATAATCAATAAGAACAGAGTAAAATAGAGGAGTGCTTGGTATCCCTATAGATTCACTGACATGACTATACTGAGAGGAAATAAAGTTTATCCTAATCCTGATTTTTTTTTTTTTTTTGCATCACCATGGCCTCTTGGTCTCTGTTTATACGTGGCCACATTTATCCATGGCTGTCATCATTATACAACACTTCATATACGGACTCTTTTGTCTGTATATGAACACACAAACATGTGCGAGCTGCCTCTCAAACCAAATGAATGCATTTTGCTGCCATTTAATTCTTGATTTCAAAGCGCTGCTGTCAGCCGAGATGGATTCACGTTTGCGCGTCCGATGATGAGCGAATGAAAGCAGAACATCTATTGAAAATATGATGATCTGTTTACTGGCTGCCTGACGAAATGCTTATGGGTATTATTTTGTGTGGGTGCAGCTGGCTAAATGCAAAGTCAGGTCAAGGCCAGAGCTTTAGGGGGAAGGGGAGAGATCAGAGGACACTACAACTGCTGCTGCTGCTGTTCCCACTCGACAATACACTTAATCTGTCCGTGCAAAAACCAAATACAAGGGGATGTGTGCATGCTAATAAGCCGCTATACATCCCGTTTGTTTGTCTATATAACAGGATCCCCATTAGCTGAATACTATGGCAGTCAGCTAATAATCCTGGGGTTACCTATGTGAAATTTTCATCTAATCTTTGCCTTCTATTCGATATTAGCTGAGGTCACCGAGGCGGGATTGGACGAAGCGAACATCCATTCACGCCTCAGGACAGCGTTTCACTCCAGCTGAGCTTCTGACAATGGGTGGTTTTACTCCGAACAGTGCGGTATGTGCTGATTTCCTCACAACACCAGGCTTTTAATAAAAATCAGACATGGCTGCTGCTGATAGAAGGATTTCAGCAGCTTCGGGGTGTCAGTCTGTAAATCCTGAAAGATAATACAAGTGCATTTTTTCTTATATTGCATGAAGACTTTCAACCCCTTGATATATTTTTTCCACATTAATACAACTCTTCCTGCCATTCTCTCAGGAGTCACCCACGCTCATTTCTTTTTTTTTTAAGCCATTAAAAAGAGCCAGAAGAGATACAGCACGCTAACAAATATTATCCATTACAGAAAGGCGACTGGGAGTTTCTCCTAACATGACTTTATAAACAATCATCGCAGGTGTAACAAATTTGGTTCATTTGTGTCACCTTACACTCTCAGTAGATTCGTTTTACTTATTCACTGCCAGGAAAAGGGGAACAGTCTGTACAAATGGGGGGAAAAAGTGAAATATTTACCTCTAAAAATGCAATAATTAGCCGCTTGATGTCATGTTAAGAAAAATGACCATATTTGTCTCATTCAAAGTGATGGATTACATACAAGGACCCAGAAGGTAGTCTCTGCAAGCGCCTCCAATGGAACTGTGGAAACAAAACTATACATCCTACTGTCTTATAGTGATATTTTAATGGGGCTATATGTAATATTTTGACTTTTAGAAGCCTAAAATTATTATCAGAGTGCTTAGTATAAAGAGCTCTGAAGTTCTGTGAAATATGCCAAAAATGATAACTACATCAATAGGCTGGGGGGATTTATGTGACCACTAGATGGAGCACTGAGTCACTCCTCCCATGGTGAGGAAAACTAACTCTATAGGGTCTTTGACCAAAGAGTCACAAAGTGCCACAGTGGAACAACTTTATAGTGGGTGAAAGTGACTCAGCTAGAAGCACTGGTGTTTTCTTCACTGGACACAGCTGAAAATGAAAAGGATGGAGTTTGATGCTGAAATGGCAGCATTTCTTCTACATGGGTGAGTTTGATTCTGAGTCCTATAAAGGTATAAAATTAACTGTCAAAATTAACATTTTAACGTAGATTAATCCACCATCATGATCAGTCTGATTTAAAAAACAAATGTATGCATGTAGGCAGAGCAGAATGACTGAACGTCTCTGGCAACACATTTGGGTCAGTTTGACCAAGTAGCGTTAGCACAAAGGGGCAGTTGATCCAGTAGTGACAGGCAGCAGAACCAATCCAACCACAGGCACTAAACAGCATGTTGGCCTCTGGATGGGGAAGTCGACCGACTTCTACACACTCTGCTGGAAGGAGTTTTCTTTTCACCGAAGCACTTCCAGCTTAAAATGACACATTAACGCAGTTAGAGATTCTGCTGGCACTTTGGCTAATGCGTTGCACAGCTTGTAAAAAACACGTTAAGTGCATTTATATATATATATATTCCCTTCTTTCTTGAGTCTCTGCTCATGCAAAAGTAAATGTGAATGATATAGATTAAAAATGTATGATAATAAATTGTGATTAATCAAAATTAATCAACAGCCACCCTGTGATTAATCTGATTAAAATTATATCGTCTGACAGGATTATTTTTTATTGATTTTTAAATGCTTTGATTTTATTGGAGATCACGTTAGGTGTTGCAAAGAACTCTACAAATAAATACTGGTTGATTGACTGATTCCTGCAAACAATAAATATGGGGCCAATCCTGTGCCTCAGTGAGATCAAAAAACACGTTGGCTTTTATTTTATTTATTTTTTCACAGTGATTCAGAGACATTTTAAATGTACATCGTGAATGTGAGTGATATTTGTCACTTTATGATCTTCTAACAGTTGTTTTATTGTATGTATTTACTTTTTATCAAGTGCTGCTCTGATGTTTTATAGCAAGAGGAGGTAGATGACAATTTCCAACAACACACTGAGTATTTCAATGAGTGCCCTATGAAGGGTTAAAGAATCATAAAAACAACTGATAATGTATTGAGTTAATCTAATACTCGGTTAATTTAACTGATTGAAGACATATGTGTCATAATCCATACAATTTAAAGACTGTTTGCAGCAAAATTAACATATTACCAGTTATGCCAGACAAATGGGATTTTAGATGTTCGGTTTCAGTGGATTCATTTTTTTTATTTTCCATGTGCAATAAGAGATATTCTTACCTCGATAGATTGAGCTGTCGACACGGATCAAATAGATATTCAGATGAGTGTGTTGTACAGCTGAAGAGGCTCTTTGTGGCATCTGGAGAAAAACAGAAAACAGATGTCAGTCTTGGGTGGTGCCTCTTTCAACCTTCGAGGCACCATCCGCTCAGAGATGTCATATAAATACACTCAGATCCCTGCCCTTGACTGTGCTCTTGTTTTCAGGTGGAACAACAACATCAGTCACTGCCAGCTGCTTGCCGGGAAGGCATTTCTCTAGGTTTTGAGCTGAGTATCCCTCAGTAGCTGCAGGACGGAGGGGATCACCTCCATCCTCCAGGGCTGCGAGCGGGGGAGTGAGACATATGTGCGATTAATAAATGAATAATATCAGACTGTACTGGTGAGTGGAGTTCAGGTATTATGAAGGTGAATGTTGGGTTATTATCTATAGTTGTCTGTAAAGTAATGACTTCTGCTTTTACTGAGCACATCTCAGCTTTTAATCCATAATGGTCATGAGATGAGATGATCTTCTTAGCCCTATAATGCCAAATGTATAACATATTTGATACATGACTTTTGAAGCTCTCTGCATGATCAGTGTGATTTTTTTTTCTTGAAAAACCTGATGTATATAATTAGATACATGCAATATATGGATAATCCACCGGGGGGAGGAATTAATTCACCACAGGCCTTTCTAGTGACACTACAAGACTGTCAATAATGTAGGAGGCAGAATTTTTTCAATTTGTTAGACATGTTTGTGTTGTTTTTATTTATATTTGAACGTTGAGACCCAATGTATCAAATTCATCCATTTTCTGTACCTGTTTTATCCTCACTAGGGTCACGGGGGTCACATGGAGCCTATCCCAGCTACTTAAGAGCGAAGGCGGGGTACACCCTGGACAAGTCGCCAGTTCATCGTAGGGCTGACATTTAGACAAACAATCACTCTCACATTCACACCTATGGGCAATGTAGAGTAACCAATCAACCATGTCTTTGGATTGTGGGAGGAAGATGGAATACCTGGAGAGAACCCACGCAGACACGGGGAGAACACGCAAACTCCACACAAAAATGGTCCCACCAGTGCCTGGTGCGGGAATTGAACCCAGGACCTACTGGCTGTGAGGCACGAGTGCTAACCACTGCACCACTCAATGCATCAATATTAAAACTCATTCATGGAAATTGATACTTGAAAAAAAACAAAAAAACTGGATTTTCCAGGAGCACCAATAAAGGCTCCAGTTTCACAGAACTGGAATTTTCTGTTAATGATTTAATGGTTTATGCTTTACAGGGTTATTTAAATTATGTCGTGTTGACATCATCATACATCATCTATTAGCAAAAACACTATCATATCACTTATTATCCCCTCACAATGATATTATATTGTAGGGGTGTGTATTGGCAAGAATCTGGCAATACGATACAAATCACAAAGCAGGATCATGACACGATATATTGTGATATATCACGATACTGTTATCAAGGGGATTTGTTTTTTTGTTTTTTTTTTACCTGTTTTGTTTCTTTTTAAAAGATTTTTTCCAGGAAAAAAATGAATGACACCAAATACTAAACAAATTTGTATCTGATCAGAACAACATCTAATCCTTTATCTTAAAGTGCAAGATTTGGATGATAAAGCTATAACATGTGAATCACCGAACAAGGAATGTGTTAGGACAGTGAATGTTTTTGCAACAAGGTTTATGACTGTCATGCATGTCACCGATACACGTTAGAGAGATAATAAAGAAGCTCGGGTGTTCACCAGCCACAATCTCCAAGTGTTACTATGCTTAGAGTAAACAGACAAATTTATTACATAGTGTCAGAAGTACACTAAGTAGGAGTAGGATTAGGAGTTTCGGTTTTGAGAATAGAAGAAACCCTTCTCCCGGTATTGGACGGTTATTGGATCAGGAAGATGACCCAGGTCAAGTGAGCGTGCTGGTGTACGCACTCTGTAAGGAGGCGAAGAATATCCTGACCTCTTTAACCTATGGAGAGGGGGAAGATGAAGACCAGTATGAGGTAGTAATGGCAAAGGTTGAAGCCCATTTCATCCCAAGATGCAACATTATACATTAACGTGCCTGCTTTAACCAGAGAGAGCAGCATGTGGGTGAGCATACAGAGACCGCACTCTTTATGAACTGTGCAATCCCAACAAAGGAACTAACACCTGCTTCTTACAGACAGTAAAAGGTGCTTTTAAGATGCATTATTTAACAAAACAGTGTTATCAATTTCCAAAAATTACATCTATGACCAGCAATATCACAATACTACTTTTGTAGTTTTCAAACAGAGCAAAATACCCATGGGAACATATAAAGAAAAGAGCTTGATAAAATAAAAAGAAAACCAAAAAAGAATGTCTTCATTTGAGTAAATCCTAAAAACAACCCTAAAAATATCAATACTGTACTTTTTAATATTGATACAGTATCGTGAAATAAAACATCTTGATATATTGCAGAACCTACATTTTCTTCCACCTCTACTACACTGAGCTACAAACCATTTACAGTTTAGCCTACATTTCTATTATTTCTATTTAAGTACAAAAATAGCTGATTTTAAGAGTGTTTTCAATACAAAACAATATTTTTACATACTACATGTATTATTACTGTTGTGACATCATCTATTAACAAAAACACTGTTTGCATTGTCCTTGCATTTAATACAAGTGTGACTTATTTGCTTCATCTTGTGGTTGTTCTAGATACTATTTATCTACTACTACTACTGTGAATGGTCCGAACTCCAATTACCCACTTGTGCTTTGGATCCTGTGCTTAAATGTTGTCTTTTGGGTGTTCAAGCTGAGGTGTTTTTTTTTTTTTTTGTTTTTTTTTTACCAATATCATCCTGCAGAGTCACTGCAGGGTGATGTTTGTCTTTTTTTTCTCTCCTCGAGTCCTGGTGTTTTCATTTTTGATTTTCACTCTGATAAAAAGGGAGTGTGGGGCACTGCGATTCATCAGTACAACTGGATCTGTATTCCTATCTATGTCTGGTTGTCTAATGTAATCTTGGTCAGTTGTAATTGGAAGTTAAATTTGTTGCTCTGAAATTTGTGCAGTGACAATAATTCTATTTTATTCCATTCCAGCAGTATTAGTTATATCTTTAGTTTAATTTAGTTAAATCTTATCTTGTATATCTGTAGAATTTTCCTAATTTTATTATAGCTTGTATTTGTGTCATTGTAAATGTACGATATAAATAAACTTGACCTTATTATCATCTTACAAATATATTATATTGAGCTATAAACCATTTACAATTTCGCCAACATTTCTATTATTTCTGTTTAAGCACAAAAATAACTCATCCTAAGAGTGTTTTCAATGTAAAACACTATAAATACTGATAAATATATTATCATCTGTGAATCGGCGATATCACCTTTATAAGAAGTTGGGAAATTGCTCTAAAAACCTCCATCTCAACCTCATATTCATCCCATTAAAAACCCAAACAGCAACTGGTGACCAAAACCATCAACTAACCTAAACCATTTAATGCCTGTTGATGCACTAATCCTATAAATACATGTAAACAATTGGTGTAAAATACAGTTCGACATCTTTTCATGGTCATCAGATATGACCCATTTGGAAGTTCAGAGGCACCGTAGTTACCGTGGAAACACAGTCATCTTCTATTACACTGATTCACTTGTAAAACCTATGGAGTTGGATCAATGACAGTGGATGGAGACACTTGGTTTATGTTCAGTTAATGATAGATTTTACTGGAAAAAAAGAGACTTTTCCTTCAGTTTTCTCTGTTTTTAAAGTAATAATCTTTGAATTTACTCTGAGCTTTAAAGAACATCTACGTGAATTAAGTGCAGGAAAATGCAGGATTTACACCGGAAAAAATCTAACTAAAGAGGATAATATTACAATAAATGGTGATAAATCACTTAAGAAAGGTTAAATATAGAGAGGAATTAATTTGGGAACTGACATAAAAGTACCACTGGGTCTTTATGGGTTAACATTCCATGACTAGTCTATTTAATGTAAGCACAAATAATACGTTGAGTTAATTAATCCAAGCTGATAAAAGGATTATTTTAGTTATATATTGTGTAAAATAAAACAAATATATATGCCTTTAGTGTTTGCAAATCTGTGTTCGCCTCCTTTAAACGGATTGACAGATTGCTGCTGTTCCTTGTAGAGTGTGTGATACTTCAATTTATGACCCATGGCAAACATGAACTCAATAAATAATTAAAACTGCCATGGCATAACTGGTGCTGTGACTTTGTTCCCCCACAATCTTTATAAATGGGTATTTCTTGAAAAAAAAAAAAAAAAAGAAAGAAAAAAGCAATAGAAAATACTGACCTTAAGTTATTAGGAACAGATTGACTGACATGGCCATTAAAACGTTATTGTAGAATAAAGCAGCTGAATGATAGGACAAAAAATAAAAATAAAAAAGGTCTGTATCTGTGGGGATCCGTTCAGTAGGATCAAATTTAAGACGACAGAATCTTTTCCTGCATAAGCCAGTAATGTCACTATGCCATGCTGCATCTACTTTTGATTGATCATTGATTTATGTGCTTTCTACAACTGGGTAGATGTATGTTGTATTACCCCTGGTGCATTGTGGGTATCCAGTCAGCCAGAGTGTTCACTTCCAGACTTCAACTTTTCAACTCCCCCTACTCTTCTGCTGTTATACTTTTATGCAAAATGGATTGGATTCAGACATCTTTCATGAGCAATCTACACAAACTACAGTTGTACTTTTTCCCTTTACATATTCATTTATTGAAAATAATCTCATTTTAGCAAAACTATATCCCCTGACTCATTACTTTATAGGAGCATCTTTGGCAGCTACGGCAGCTTCAAGGCTTCTTGGAAACATGTGCAACGGCATGGTACATCCTGATTTGGGATTTTCTCCCATTCTTCCTCACAGACCCTTTCAAGCCTGGTCAAGTTGGACTGGAGGCGTTTGAAAACACTTATCTTCAAGTCATTCCACAAATTCTCAATAGGAAGTCTGGGCTTTGACCAGAACCTCTCAAAGACTCTCACATTGTTGTTTGAAGCCTTTCCAGTTTTAATTTGGCTCGGGGTCAGTGTCCTGTTTTTTGGAGCCCGAGCCCAGATGTGTGTGCATCTCCACAATTGTATCTCTTGCTGTATACGTTTCCTTCTAATTTACGTCTGGGAGTCAGCCATCTGAAAGACATTCAAAAGAATCTGGATGCAATTAGGAGTGACACCGCAGAGATACTGAATACTCACTGACTGAGGCACTTTGGGCTTTTCATTTTTAATTAATTTCTGGGAAAATGTGGACTGGTGATGGAACGTGACACAAAATTTGTTTTGAATTTAGAAACTGGAAAATGCACGCTTGCAAGAACAATGATGCATTATTAACATTAAAAATCAAAGGCTCATATTATAATCAGTGTCTTCAATCTTTAACCAATCTGTTTGTTTGGGGGGTTTTTTTGAAGGAAAAAAAAAAAGGATGTTCCTAAAGAATCCAATAAGAATGTTTACAAGTGTACTCAACCTGTATGTTTTAACTGTCAAAAACCTGAACAATTACCAGCAACTAAAAGCATCTACTGACGTAACATGTTGAATAACTTTAGAATCACTGAAAATATCAGTACATTAAAACAATTCAGGTCAAATGCAGTTTCTCAGCGTTTCATTATTATCAGATATGACCCATTTGGACGTTCAGAAGATCTGTCGTGAACATACAGACAGCGTCATCTTTTCACCAGTAAAACCCACATGGAGTTGGACAAAGATGGGGTAGCATTTGTAAAGCAGCTCATGCTAAAAATAACCATATTGTTAAAATGTTAAAATAACCATATTTAACATTTAGATGTAGCATTTAAATGTAACATTCAGATTTAGCATTTAGATTTGACATTTAGATTTAGCATTTATATTTAACATTTGATTAAGGATTTATATTTAACATTTAGATTTAGCATTTAGATTTAATATTTAGATTTAGCATTTAAATTTAACATTTATATTTAACATTTAGATAAAGCACTTAGATTTAACACTTAGATTTAACATTTAGATTAAGCATTTAAATGTAACATTTAGATTTAGCATTTAGATGTAACATTTAGATTCAGCATTTATATTTAACATTGGATTAAGGATTTATATTTAACAATTAGATTTAGCATTTAGATTTAACATTTTGATTAAGCATTTAGATTCAACACTTAGATTTAGCAATTAGATTTAACACTTAGATTAAGCATTTAAGTGTAACATTTAGATTTAGCATTTTGATTCAGCATTTACATTTAACATTGGATTAAGGATTTATATTTAGCATTTAGATTTAACATTTAGATTAAGCATTTAGATTTAACACTTAGATTTAGCATTTAGATTCAGCATTTACATTTAACATTGGATTTAGCATTTATATTTAACATTTAGATTAAGCATTTAGATTTAGCATTTAGATTCCAAATTTATATTTAACATTGCATTTAACATTTAGATATAACACTTTACATTTATAAGTGACACTTAATATTTACATTGACCTATTTCAAATATTTCCAAGATGACAAATATTAAAATGCAAATATAAATGTGTCTTTTTCTCTTTGCCTTTCACCTTTGTAATTATCTTTGAAATAAACTTCAAAATTCAAAGTTCAGATGAAGACAGATGAAATGATCAATGAGCAGTTAGAACACTACTTTGTTGACATACACAATTCAGAAAAGGCTGAAGTGAGTCTTTCTGTTAAAAACTATTCTATGTATCTGTGGGTTTCAGAAACATACAAAGACAACGTTCTATGTTCAATTTTACAACCTATAAAATGCAGACACGAACTATTGGACAAGCCCATGTACCGTAGAATATGATGATCTTTATTCACTGCTGTTGGAAATACTAAATGTTTTAGACTTCGAATGTGGGCCGGTTCCTGCGTTTTCAACTTCACATTAACTTTAAATTGCAGCTAACCATTTTGCAAATTATGCTGTTATGTTTGGGATGTCAGGGTTTATTATTCCGCTGCTTTTTCTTTCTGCTGCAGTGAAATTTGCCCACTGAGCCATTTTAAACAGTAAGCTGAAACAGCCGGCTCCTGTTCAGCAGATGTAATGGGTCATATTTTCTTTGGCAGAACTGTGTGGTCGTGTTCCAGTTTTAAGACAAAAACAACTAATTAGCTGGATTCTTCTGCAACGATTAAGTCGGTTTCGGCAGACTGCAGTCGATGTTTAACGTGGAGGTAAATAACTCTGCCGCAGAGGGCAAAAAGAGGGGGTGGGAGGTTACATTACATTAGGAGCTGGTCTGTAAAAGTGCATGAGAAACAAAGTTGTGAGAGGCAGAGGTGGGTAAAAAGATTGTGGCTGCTTTTCAAAAAAAAAAAAAAAAGAAAGAAAAAACGCAGGAAAAGAGGGAGCTGTGAAGCTGTGAGTGTTGCCAAGGAGCTGCTCAAATAAACAGGCTGTGAAGAACAGAAAGAGGAGGAAAGAGAAAGCCAAAAAGGAATAGGAGAGCCTTCATGTTTGAAGGGGGGGTGGGTTCGCCTACTGAGTAGGGGGGTGTCCGGGTGGGATCCAACCTGGTAGCTGACATCCGGGCTCGGTGTGAGAGATTATGTGGGATGGACGCCCTCTGGAGCGGGGATCTGCCGAGGAGCCGGAGTCGCCCTGGCAGCGGGTGCCGGTGGCGGGAAGCTCCTGGAGGTTTTACAGCAAACGAAGACGAGGAGCTGGAGCCATGTAACAGAAGTATGTGACAAACAGAAGGCAGACACAGAGCAGATTAAATACTTCAGTGAGAGGGAAGAGATTGGAGGCAGACATTAGAGAGAAGGGACAGACTGATTGGTTGAAGGTTTTCCAATCAAAACATGGCTCATTCCAGCAGGTGAGTGGCACCAGGATGCATTTGTATTAATGAAAGGTTTACTTCTGACACCAGCACTAAACAGTCACGTCAGATGACAATTCAAGATGTGAGTATTCTTTTTTTTTTTCTATGAACTTCGAAAAGAACTAAAGTTTCAAGTGGAGTTGGTCATGATCCAAAGAAGGTTATCGATAGATTCATTAGCCACGTTTACATGGACACAAATAATCGGAATAAAAGACCAATCAGATTGAAAATGCTTCATGTAAACACG
>JAQQZY010000007.1:29347013-29359608 GCA_030068375.1 Ostorhinchus rueppellii
AAATTAACATGCGCCAGAAGGCAGGAAAATACAATGTGAAGGACGCAAAAAATTAAAGCTCTCGCATCGCACAGACACATGGCGTTTGTTTATATTGGAGGCGGAAATATGGCTTCTTCTACCATTTCCAGAAAATTGGACCAATCCACGCATGCCCAAATTTTTTTTCCCCGATTAAACGCTGTGTGCATGTATACGCACGACATGATCGAATCATGTTATTTAGTGTCCATGTAAACCGTTGATTAAGATATTCCGATCATCTAAGATTTTGATCAGATTGGGAAAATGTGTCCATGTAAACGTGGCTAATGACAGGTGAAGTGCTTCAGGTGTCGACAGTAGGAGTGTAACGGTACAGAAAAATTGCGGTTCAATATATTTTCAGTACAGTGAAGGAGACCAGTGACTGTAACTACCAAAAACTGAAAGTGAAACTTAACATGCTATAAGAGCCAAAAGTAACTTATTGGATTTGTTTGGTCAAATCATAAGAGAAATTATTTTTGTTTGAAATTAATATTTTATTTGTAATTCATTGTGTAGTTCAAGTCATTTAAAACCAGGCTTTTAGCTAGAATTTCAAAGTAGGAGTCCACTTTTCTTTGTAAGCTATATCTACTGCATGGCGTAGCTACCCATCCACCCCGCGTCATGGCCACACCGCGTCACAGAAAATTGACCAATGAAACACAAGTCTAGTGATTTGTGAGATTTCATTGGAAAAGAAACATGGCAACAGTAAAACCAACGGGAGAAGCAACAAAATGGCAGGAATTGGCGAATTTTGATCACATTCAGCGAAGTTACCGGAAAAAAAACAGGATCAAAATATTAGGGCGTCTTTAGGGCGTCTTGCCTAAAAGTAGGACATCCAATTCTTATTATGTTCAGAACCGGTCATCCAAAAAATGCCTGGACACATGTCTAGCTAAATGCTAGTTTAAAACCATGTTAATTCTGCTAAAATTCTTTATTATTTATAATTCATGATGACTTAAGAATACATTTTGTGAAATACACTTTTATATAAACATTGGTTGGAAGAGTCATTGTCATTGTGGCTTTAAGAGGGTTCAATGACTGGCACCACGGCAGAATGGGTTCTACCTGCAGCCGTCCTCTGCTTCCTGAATGTTTGGTTCTTCACATATGCTACATGTATTCATTTGGTACACCTCTGTATTGTATCAACAGCCCCAAACGGAACTCAGGCTGATATTTTAACTTTGGTGAACAGAATGAAACCTTCTTTCTGCCCATCAGATGCGCTACCTTATAGACTCTTTTTAAAAGTTTTTGATGTCATTGGTCCCTGGGTTACTAAAGTCATAAATTTGTCACTTTTTACTGGTGTTTTTCCCAGGTCTTTTAAGCATGCCTTTGTGGAACCCCTCCTCAAAAAATCATATCTAGACCCAGCAGATCAAAAAAATTCCCGGCCTTTCTCAAAATTCCCATTTTTGTCCAAAATTTTAGAAAAAGTGGTCTATGAACAACTGTCCTCTGTCTTGGAGGAATACAATATTTTTGACACTTTTCAGTCTGGCTTCCGTAAACATCATTCTACGGAAACAGCCCTGCTTAAGGTGTCCAGTGACATTATGATGTCTGCAGGCTCTGGGAAACATACCGTCCCAGTCCTGTTAGACCTTTCCTCTGCCTTTGATACTGTCGACCATTACATTCTGATAACAAGCCTCCATGATCTGGTTGGAATGTCAGGCCCTGTCCTTGCGTGGTTCTCTTCTTATTTACTGGGTAGAAGCTTTAGTGTCTCTGCAAATCAGATCCTGTCTGACCACGCTGACTTGTTGTACGGAGTACCCCAGGGCTCCGTCTTGGGCCCAGTTTTGTTTCTGTTGCACATCCTTCCCCTAGGAATATTAATCCAGAAGTTTGATAGTGTTTGTTACCACATGTTTGCTGATGACGTCCAGCTATATTGTTCTTTAAGCCATCTGAGCTCCAGAAATTGAACTCATTAATAATTTGCCTCGAGCGAATTAAAAAATGGCTGAGCGCAAACTCACTGCAGCTAAACCCAGACAAGACGGAAGTGCTGGTGATTGCCCCTTATGATGCTATCCCAGGGATTAACCAGTGCTTGGGTGATTTAAGTGTGTGCACTAAAGCAAACCTTAGAAATCTTGGCATCTTCTTTGACAAGCACCACTGTAAACAGCTGACAAGAAATTGCTTCTTCCAGTTGAGGAACATTCCTAAGCTTAGGAGAATGATTTCTTCTGATCGAGAGCTAGTGATCCATGCCTTCGTGTCCTCACGCCTAGATTACTATAATAGCCTGTTTTCCTGCCTGAATAAAAAAGAGCTGTCACGTCTGCAGCAGGTTCAAAATTCTGCTGCAAGGCTGTTGACTGACTCCAACCGAAGGGCTCACATTAGTCCAGTTTTAAAGGCCCTTCATTAGCTCCCAGTCACCCTCTGAATTCATTTTAAAATTCTAGTGTTAACCTTTAGAGCTCTGCATGGTCAGGCTCCCTCCTACATCAGAGAGCTGCTCTGTTCCTACCCCCCCCCCGGAGGCTGAGATCAATGGATCTAAACTTACTGATGGTCCCTCGTACCCGGTTCAGGACTCGAGGAGACCGATCATTCCAATATTTTGCACCGAAGCTCTGGAATGAGCTTCCACCTGCATTTAGACTCTGTTGATGCTTTTAAAAGTCATTTAAAAGTCATCTTAAAACCCACCTGTTCCTCCAAGCATTTTAACCTGCAGTAGACTAGGGCTTGTTTTATGACCACCATGTTATTTTAATCTATTCTTTTTATGACTGTTTTTTCTTTTTATCTGTGCATTTATTTATATTTTATTGTACTTTGTATTTTATTGACCCATTGTGAAGCACTTTGTGACCTCCTTTGTCTGTGAAAGGTGCTATATAAATAAACTTTACTTACTCACCTAAAACTCATACAGTCACCTAGGGTTTTTTGACAATTTATTATAATATCATCCTCTGAATCTAGCAATTTTTTATTTTATAAATTTTTTCGTGAATATTGGATATTTTTCAATATATTTATTTTGGTGATCATGAGAATGTTCATAAAATTTCAGTCAATTCAAAGGTTATTATATAAAAAATGAAGAAAAAAATTACTTTTAAAGCAAAATACATTAAATATAAAAAAAAAGTGCATCTACAACCAGTGTCATTTATCAAACTACATGGGTTTTATTTGTGAATTAGTTGTGCAGGAGATGGTATTTCCAGTATTCCAGCAGGTGAGTGCCACCACAATGATTATCTATTGATGAAAGATTTATTTTCTGAAACCTTCACTAAATAGTCACGTCAGATATTTCAGATATTTAAAGACGTCAATATTATTATATATTTGTATGAACTTCGAAAATAACTTAAGTGCAGCTGGTATAGCTGTTCATGAGCCAAAGACGATTATTATTGCTAAAGTAAAACAAATTTGCAGTTTCGTTCACCGAAAGGAAAAATATCAAAAACCTTTTACATGAAAAATATAACAAACTGTAATTTAAACGACTTCCACACTCTTAAATTACCTAAAACTGAAATCAAGCCCCCATGTTAAAGACTGAAGGACACAAAAACTAATGAAAATACCAAATCCATAATAACAATGCAAAATTAATTTCAAGCAAATCCATGATGAAAAAAGCTCCTACATCTTCTCACCTGCATTTTTTTCCAGATAAACAGACAGTTGTAGCCAAATTAACTCAGCAGACAGGAACATTAAAAAACAATACAGTTACAATAGAATGTGGATCATTAAGCACATTATCATAATGAATAAATAACTCATCTGCAAAGCACGTGGGACATCTTTATTTTTCTGTCTGTCTTTTCTTCTTTGGGTTTTGGATGAGCTGATCCTCTAACGCTGAGTGGGTCTTATTGCATTGAAAATGTAAAAGCCTCCAACCAGGGACCAGGGTTATTTCAGTCGCAAAAACAAGCATAAATCTAAAACAACCAGGGAGAAAACCATGTGATTAACACGACAGGAGAGTGTTTTCAAGCTGGAGAAAATCTAAACCATGATGCAGGTTTTTTCAGACAGGTATGGGGTTAAATATGTGATTGACAGCTGTAACAACTAGTGTTGCAACTAACGATAATTTTAACAATCAATTAATCTGTCGATTATTTTTAATAACTAATAAGTTCATCAGATAAACACAAAAGACCCAATTCTCAAAGATCAGTATTTTACCCAAAGCAATAGGCTGCAGACAAGTCACTAATAATTACATCACTGCAGTTAGCGAGCACTAGCCTGTTATCTAGACTTGTTACGGCAAGAGATTAGCAAAATATCGTCTTCGACCAGCTCCGGTTATAGGCTATCAAACTAGTGTTGTAAGTATTAGTTCCAGTCAATGATTGGTAATGTTAATTTGGTGCCCTGATAAATGGAGACAGATGAAAACAACATAATTACAACAATAGTGTACAAGTAGCTAGCAGGCTAAAGTAATCAGGCTATCTTAAGCTACGTTAAGTTACATTCACGTTACATTCCTGGCGGCTGCGGTAGCCCCATTTGCCTGAAATATCGTGCGCTGTGGAATTTTGGCCATTTTTTCCCGTCATATTCAAGTTTTGTCACTTAAACCGGCAAACAGCATTGCCATGGCCACCGCGAACATGATGTAAGCCGAGCTTTAAAAATCTGGCCCGGCATCCAAAGCCTCAGCCATGCTACACTTTGTTTGTCCTCTGTTACACTACACAGCATGCAGGCATGTCTCAGTGCTAACCTGCTCAAGACCCAATGAATCAACTGCCGAATTTGTTGCCAACTCTTAAGAATCAATTTGGATTGATTTAATTGATTCGTTGTTGCAGCGCTAATAACAACCAATCAACAGATTCAATGAGAGGTGAACTGGATGTGACTGCTTCAGGTGTCGACACAGAAGTTTGGAAAAGTGGCATCAGTCTTCTGATATTCAGTCTTTGGAACTGGACTGAGAAGAGAGAGCTGCAGAAAGATGCGTATTCAGATTCTAATGTTTTTTTTCCCTCTCCTGTAGCTTTAACTAAATTATTCTGTAAATCAAATGTGATGTTATGCGTTCCTTAACCTTTAACAATCATGAAGCTGCTTTTGTCATGATTTTTAAATGAATTATTTTCTATATTTAATGTTTCCTGAGTGATTTATCACCATTTATGATAATATTATCCTTTGAATTTAGCACTGTTTTGTAATATTGGATATTTTCCTTTATGTAACTCAATGATCATGAGTATGTTCAGTCAATTCAAAGGTTATAAAAAAAAAAGAAAAAATTCAGAAAAACTGACTTTTTAAGCAAAATACATCATCAACTACATATAAAACCATGCATCTACAATCAGTTTTATACGTGAATCAATTCTGCAAGATGTTACGGATGTTCATTACAGAGCCTCTGAATATTGAAATGAGCCATATCTGATGACCATGAGGAGCTGAGAAACGGTATTTTTACTTGAATTATTTTAATGTTTTGATAGGATTAGCGGTTCAGAACGTATTAAATATTTTACATCAGTTCAGGGTTTTACTTGCCGACAGCTGTTTAGGTCTTTGAGGGTTATTACCTTTTAAATCAAGGCTGAAAAACAAACACTACCTCAACAAAAACAAATAAAAACTCAGCTAAAACTCTCAAATTCATTAAAATCAAATTAATCTGCTCTTGTACATATATGAAAAACAGAACTGAAATATGTATAAAAAAATAAAAAAAAAACATTAGAACCATCCTGTAGTCCAACAGTATATTTAAAAACATTAACTGACATTCACTTAACATTTCAAGACCATCTTAGGTCAAAGGTTGTGTCATCAATCAAGTTGTGATACTAGTATATGTCATTATATTGCACATGCTGTTAATTTTGAAATGAGACTTTGGACTTTAGAAAACCTTCTTGTAGATCTGACTTCTTCCGTGTTTCTTTTCCAGTTGCTTGTACATGTTTTCAGCTGGACATCCAAAATCTACGGTCTGGATTTGACATTTCAAGGTTGCTCAAGGTCATGGCACCAAATGAAAGCCCATATGTGACTCCCTATTATAATTATATTAATATCTTCAACTGTTTTCAAGTTTTTGTAATGTGTCCCATTATAAACTAATGGGGATTTTTAAAATGTCAGTAATTCATACAAATTAAAAAAAAAAAAAAATCAATGTTTTGCAGTTCTTTGAATACATTTGGTAGACCAAACAAATACCAAGAAGATTCTTGAAAAATTGTTTAGGGACGATGAACGGATGACAACTGAAACCAATAGTATCTCAAAGTTGGGCTGGTCTGTCTGTATGGGAAAAAAATTAGATCACAATAATTTTTTTCATAACATACAATATTCATATGTGTCACAATGTAAATCAAATTACTATTTTTTTCAGCTTGAATTTTCTGTTTCTCATAAGTTAGTTGTGAAGACATCAGAAGGTTATTTTTGATTTAAATATGATTTATTTTCTGTCAGAGGTTGAATATGACAGATGTGCTGAAGAACATTATACAGCTGTTTCAGAGAAATAAAACAGGTCCATATGTTTAAAACTAAACTAAAAGTCTGAGCAGCAGGCAAAAGCTTTCAAGTTTTAAGAGAACACAAACAAACCATCTTCACCAAAAAATTCTGGGGGTATATATGTGGAGCTGCATTCCACAACCGGTGTAAGTGGCATAAAACCAAAAATGAAACTTAACATGCTTTGAATGTCCAACTCCCAGCTTCTATCCCACACCCAAACAACGTGTGTAGTGTTGTATCGAGCATGTCTCATATTTCTACTGAGGAAAAGTTATGTCATGATATATATCGTTATCGTTTTATCGTCCAGCCCTATCTCAAAGCTATCTGAAGGGTTACAAATACTCAACTCAAAATTTTGTCACATTTTACTCCCAGTCACGTGTCCCATTATAAACCAATGAGGATTTTTAAAATGTCAAAAATTCATTAAAAAAACTCAAAAGTCAATATTTCCCAATTCTTTCAACAAATTGCTAGACCTTACCCCAAAGATGTTCCACAACAAATATCAAGTTATTCTGAGAGAAGAAGATGCTTGGAAAAAATGTTCACAGACGACGGACAGAGAACAACTGATACCAAATGAAAAGCTATCCCAAAGGTTATACAAATACTCAACTTAAAACTGTGTTAAATGTGCTTCCTTTCATCTGCACTTTCTTAGTTTGATACTTTATGGTTTGCACATCCATATTTTCCAAGTACTGACATTAAATACATTAACAGACTCATTTCCGATGCAGACGTGTTGTCATTTTTCACAGATCTGCTCTGCGTTTCCTGAAACTAACACTCCTACCAGTGCAGAGGTGTTGTTTTCCTAATGTTCTACTCCTGCCACCATAACACTTACTCTGTCTACGCCTACTCCAAATTGATTACATGTCTTATCGGGCGACTTGAGAGCGTACGAATCTGCATATGAACGCCAGTTATATGTGTGTAATTACATCACCCTGTTGTGTTTAATGTGCGTAATGAGGAGTGTAACCTTGTGTGACTGAGCCATACTTCAGATGGATCTCGACGGGTTTCGTTGCAGCCGAGTGTTTCTTTCAGGTAGACTGACAGCTGTGACACAGATGACTGGGTTTACGCGGCACTTTGCGGTTATGGCGTAGTCATGCATTTGATGTGAGCGGTGTTAAATTATGGGCTGATAAGAGACAGCCACTATGGACCCTCGTCTGCACATTTCGCTATAAGAAGCACAGAACGTTCCTCCTTTTTCCTGCCTTGGTGTCAGATTTTTACTTTATAATTTAGCGCGTAACCTTGTATTGTCTATCAAATGACTGGTTTGTGGAGGTGTGATTTCGTAGGAGGTCTGCCCTGCTTAAAACCTTGATGTGAATGTGAAATATTTAGCTTCTGTCTACAAACCTGAAAGTCAGAGAAAGTGGAATTCAGCGACCTAGAGGTAGTGATTAAAGCAGCCGGCTCAATTAAATAAAATCCAATTTCCTTGAACTGTTCATTGAATTATGTCTCACTTAGCTCTAAATCAGGGGTGTCAAACATACGGCCTGTGGGCTAAAAGCAGCCCACTAAAGGTTCCAATCCGGCACAGAGGAGGAATTTGTAAAGTTAAAAAAATGCACTGACGATATTAACAGTCAAGGGTGTCGAAAACACTTTAGGTCAGGTTCCACATACACATACCAGACCAGTAAAACACCATCACAATAATAATAACCTATAAATACTGGCAATTCCAAATATTTGTCTTTGTTTTAGTCTAATAATAAATAAATTACGTGGACATTTTTAAATTTAGAAACTGCTCTTTCATAAAATAAAAAAAAAATGTGAATAATCTGAACAAATATGAACAACATGTAATGTCGTAAGAGAAATCAGTGTACTTCTACCAATATTCTGCCAGTTACTAAATATTTTGTGTATTTGTAGATCCACTGTGATCTGTCAGTTGTAATTTGCATGTGTAAATTATAAACAGAGGTAGAATATTGGTAAAATTGCACTTTTTTTAATGAAACTGTGTAAATATTAACATAATTTAACTTTTTTCCACTGATATTATCTTATTGGACCAGCTCACCTCTGGTCATATTGAACTGAATGTGGTCCCTGAAATAAAATGTGATCTCAAGTAAAACAAGTAGTTCCAGGCAAAACAAACCCCGCCCCTCGCACACATTGTAGCAATTTTGGCGTTGATCCAGCTGATGTCATCATGTCTATACATGTGGTGAGGTCAGCATATCAACTGCCTCTATATATGTGCCAAGTTTGACGTAAATTAAAACAAAATTGATGTTTTTATAGACATGAAATTTCTCTCATATAAGTAAATGGGCGGAAAAAAAGATTTGAAAAATTCCTAAAAATTTCAACTTTGACCTACTTTTCCCAAAATATAATGATATCTATTCTGAGTCACTGACAATCTATAAACCCAATTTGGTATGAATTCAACTACCAGTTTTATGGCTAAAATGATAACAAAGAAACAAAACAAAACAAAAACAACACCCCTTCCCTTCCCTTTGGGGGGTGAGATAATAATAGCATTAAAACCTAGAAATAATGACTCCAAATTTACTCCTTTGTTTACTGTGAAAAAAGATGACATTTGCCTATTAATAAAAGCAACTCCAAATTTTCATTTTAGTACAAAAAAAGAACATTAACTCATGAAAATATTTACATTCAATGTTTCTTTTTGTTTTTGTTTTTTTAAGAACTGATCCATAATGCACATGTATACATAATAAGTTGAGACTTAATATTGCACTTATTTTTCTTAAATACATTTTTTCAGGTTAATCACATCTTTTTTGTTTTTTGTTTCTAGTTTGTAAAAGTAAATAATTTCATTGCTTTAAATTTCACGTTATTTTGTTTTGCACTAAAACAAAGACAAACATTTGGAGTTGTCATGATTTATTGGATTTTATCTTATTATTTTCCTGGTCAATTGAGATCAAATTGAGCTGAATGTGACCCCTGAAAGAAAATAAGTTTGACATCCTTTCTCTAGATCATTCCTACAGGACCTCTGAGCGATGTTTTGTCTGTATCATATGTTTCTCACGGTCTACGACGAGTTTCTAAGCTTACGCAATTAAATCCCCTCAAACAGCTTAATTTACATGTATTTTTTTCAGATTTTTTTGTCTCTGTATACATATGCGTTGCTTTGTACTTGTGTCAGATCGGCATATTTGGCCCAGAGGGTTATTTCTTTTGATATTATACAAATACACATAAAAGACAGCTGCTGGAATTTCTTTTCAGATTTAAACTGAGAAGTGTCACCGTTTCGAAGATTTCGTGTTTTGTTGCTCAAAGCACATTTGTTGGCCTTGGATGAAAGCAGTGAGGACTCTGAAGGTTGATGGCTGTCAGCTCATTAATCATATTTTCAGGGGGAGAGTCCTCTTGGAAGATGCTTCACTGTTCTGCCATTTCTCTGCACAAAACAAACACACCGGCTGCGACCGTGTCTACGCTGAACCAATTTAAATAAATGGATTCAGATCCTTTGTTTCCTCACTACTTCTGTTGGATAGAGGAAATGACAGTGACTCTGTTTCTTCTGCTCGGCGGGAGGCTAATTTGGCTACAACATTCATGTAAAATGTGTGTTTTCATCCTTATACGTTGTACAGATTGAACACGGTCCAAGTGGTGAAACCATGCATTGAGTCTTGGACCACGTTTCTGGTTGATATGTAACCGAATACGCTGCGAATCATGAAATTTGGAGCCAAACAAAGTCTTTTTTTTTTTCTAACAATAACATGAATAGGTGTGAGATGAGGATTTTACCGTGTGAATAATCTTCTTGTTCTTTGTGTCTGATACTAATGAGTCTCTTTATGTTACTATTCACTACATTTTCACCAAAACTTTATTTAGACATTAAGTAGGTGGACATTGGCCCGAACCAAAACCAACTGGCAAAGCTCATTCAGAGCAAAAAGCCCATATTGTTCATTTCTGCAAACTTGTTTCTGCAAACTATTCTGCATGAAAAATGTGTTAACATTGTGATTACAAATATATCTATAACTCACAAACGTCAAACAAAACCGGCCCATCAAAGGGTCTGTAGCACCCTATAATGTACGTAATACTTTCCTGAACATGTAATAATGCCTGAATATGGAATAAAATATGCACTTAACTCAATTAACAATGTAATAACATCACCAATAATGTAATGAAATATCCTGACTGATATTGTAATAACATTTTTACCGAAAATGTAATACCTTATTACATTATAAGGAATTTATTATATTTTCAGGTGGGTACATTATCTGTGAAGTTTGACATTATCAGTTTTGGGGGGGAAAAGGCCAAAGACTATTTAACCATTTAAATATAGTAAAGTATTAAATGCATGGTTTAAAAGTTCACCAGTTATAGGTGGTATTTGTATATTTTGAGTCTTATGCTTTTGACTTTTAACTGAACTGAAGGAATTCTTTCAATTTCTTCCCTAATTTCCTATATTTCTAATATAGCATTTATGTTTGGTTCTTGTATTCA
Source organism: Ostorhinchus rueppellii (assembly GCA_030068375.1). Taxonomy (NCBI): domain Eukaryota; kingdom Metazoa; phylum Chordata; class Actinopteri; order Kurtiformes; family Apogonidae; genus Ostorhinchus; species Ostorhinchus rueppellii. The sequence continues at coordinate 29,358,090 of JAQQZY010000007.1, forward strand.
GCTAACAGCCTATAAATAATTATTTGTTGAACCTTTACATCATTTTTCATCTTCTTGCAAGTATTAGGAAAATATAAAGGCAATACAATATAAAGACTGAATTTTCATTCAAATAATTAATAATGTTAATACCTACAGCCTTCTTCTGGTAATGACAAAACTGACCCTTTACTAAAGTATAATTTATTTACCCAGAAACGTCTTTGAAACTTGAAGCTATGACTATGAACTGCTCTTCAGTGTAGCTCAGAAATATGTAGGAAATCTGTTTTTGTTTTGTTTTTTTTAATACAGGTGAATGGAGCTGATTAACATACATATAAAAAAAGCATTTTTTTTCTGTCCTTCAAACAACTGTAATTCGGTGATTGCAAAATAACTGACATACCTACTTTATCTCTGCTCTGGTGGGAAAGTCCTAGATTCTGTGTTGGAAATAGTACATATCCATGGTTTGCAGAAACATATAATGGCAGCCTTTAATTCCAGTGACAGGGCTGAAGTATTTTCACTTTGGAGAAATTAGAGGTTTGGGCCCTTCAAAGCATCCCCATCCAATTCTGAATGCAAGATAAAAAATAATGGATAGTTTAGTGCATTTTGTTTCAGAGACATGTTAAAGTGATTCCAGTCTGTCTGCAGATTGTGGCGTCAAGCGAACAATTCCTATATAATTAGACATAAGAGCTTTTGAGACGATTTTTGTCACAGACAAATAGCTGGAAAATAATGCAAGTAGGATAAATAAATTCATCATAGCTGTAAATGGAAATGTCATTTGATTTTTCACATAATAAATTTGTAGTTTCTGTGTGATGAGTCTATACTGTAAGAGCCTTTTTATTCTTACAAAGTAGAAAGACTTGCTTTTTAAATGTGCATTTGTTTTTATTTGATGGTCGCTCTTTGTCGGTACAAAAAGTCTTTATAAGTTGCATTTATTACGGTTTTTCTTCCCCAGACGAGCTCTGCAGAAAGCATCTCAATAGGAGCTTGGATTTATTGTCCTACATGTAATGCCAAATAAGTGAAGATTTATTCATACAAAACATTTTAAACATTTAGCTCCACAGCCAACGGACACTAATAAATTATATTAAATGGTGATTACAAATATATTACAGATATTTCTCAAGTCAAACATACAGCCCACAGGCCAAAACTGACCAGAAGGGTCTAATCAGACCCGTGGGATTAATTTCTGAAATAAAAAAATTCAAGGATGTAAAAATCATCTTAGTTCAGGTAGCACATACAGAGCAATTTAATTTCAAGCGGGTCAAGCCAGTAAAATACTGGCATTAGGCTTTACATGATCACGATTTTTGTGCCGATCGCCGATCAGTGAGTTTAAATAAACCAATCCGATCACATGAGGAGCAATATTTAAATTACTTGTTTATGTACTTATATACTTAAGTCCGACTATACGGACGAGCACTGTCTAAAGTTGTTTGCTTTAGCATCCGTTTCGGAGTTTGCTTTTCTTTTCTTTCTCCTCGCTGCGTTTCTTGAACTC
>JAQQZY010000007.1:29447926-29457962 GCA_030068375.1 Ostorhinchus rueppellii
TATATGGACAAAAGTATTGGGACATGTTGAATTCAGGTGTTTCTTTTCTAACAGGGGTCTGGGATACAAAACAATAACAAATGTCATAATATAGTTTTATGTTGTGATAAATATCATTGTATTACATTGTGGAGTCTTGTTTAAATTATCTTTTCTTCCAAAATGTCTGAGATATTTTTCTCCTCTCAATATTGATCTCATATCCGCATGAACAGGATATCTTGTAACCTGTAGCCATGATGTGTCCCAATAATTTTGTCCATATAGATAAAAAAAGAAATAGAATCAAGGAGATAATAAAACGAGGAAAGAAAAAAAAAAGGGGGGGGGGGGGTCCATATACTTTAAAAACATCAATATTTCCTAAAGTTTAAAGGAAGATTTTTAGTTAGTTGTGGCAGAAAATTATTGTTGCTTGAAAGATATTTTAGAAATTTTAGACGTAGAACATTTGAAATCATAGTCATGGATTAAAAAATAAATAAATAAAAAAATTAATGTTGAGGGAAATGTAGTAAAAACCATCTCTGAGACATTTTGGAACCAAAGATAATAATTTAAACAAAACCAACTTATGGAATAGAATAGAATACAAAACAAACACCTGAATTCAATGTGTCCCAATACTTTTGTCCCTATAGTGTACATAGCATAGACTGTGTAAAAGAAAACACATTAACTTTACAATTTCAGATAGTAGATAACTGAGATGGGGGAATGTAAGATGATAGTAAGTAAAGCTCACCAAGTTAAAAAACTGAAAACACATTTGGAATGTTTTACCTCAGAATTTCTCAAATATTATTCATGTTCCGACTGTAAATCATTTCCTACCACCTACTTTCTTCACATTTCACCCAAGAAGAAAAATCTCCCACTAAACTTTGAGGAAATATTGATGTTTTTAAACTAAGTTACATAGACAAAAATATTGGGACACATCATGTCTACAGCTGTAATATGTCCTGTTCATGCTGATTTGACATAGAAGCATCAATATTTCACTTAATGTTTAATTTAGACTTTAGATTTTTCTTTCTGAGTCAGATGTGAAGAAAGCAGATGGTTAGTTGTGGCAGAAAATTATTATTAATAGTCAGAGCACAGAAATATTTTAGAAATTTAGAGGTAGAACATTTAAAATTATAGTCATAAATTAAAAACCACCAAAAAAATAAAGCAAGAAAGACAATGTTGAGAGAAATTAAGTAAAAAACATGTCTCTGACTTTTTGAAAGCAAAGATTACAGCTAAAACAAAACCTACCAATGCAATACAATGATATTTATCAGTACATAAAACTATATTATGACATTTATCATCATTGTTTTGTATCCCAGTCCCCTGTTAGAGAAGAAACACCTGAATTCAGTGTGACCCAATACTTTTGTCCATATAGTGTATTTTCATTTCAGTTTAAACAGCTAATATTCATGACGTTTAATGTATATACCTGTCAATATATTGTGTTATATACTTTGTAAATATACTTATACCATCTTTCCAGTCCAGGTGGAATTAGCCACAGGTCATGGGTCAGTAAAAAAAGCCTGCGCCCTATCTTATACAAGGAAAGTTGCTTCAGTTTGTGTGTGTGTCTCAGGGATCACGTAAAATCCACAAAGAGCTAACTGCTGCAGTTTGGCGTACTTATGCAATTACGGTCAAAGAACAAACTAGTGAAAACAGCAAGTTGATATGACCAGTATTTGGGGAGATAATAGTAATTTTGTAATACAATTGCCTTCCAATTACGATGCTATGGCTCAGGTGGTAGAGCGATATCCAATATCCGAAAGGTTGGCGGTTCGAATCCCGTGTGTCACTCACACTGGTGTATGAATGTTTGGTGGTGGTCGGAGGGACAATAAGCACGAAATGGCAGCCACATTTCCATCAGTTTGCCCCAGGGCAGCTGTGGCTACTAATGTTGTTTACCACCACCAGAGGGAGAATGTGAGAGCGAATGAATAATGGATCAACAATGTAAAGTGCTTTGGGTGACTTGAAAAGCGCTATAAAAATCTAATCCATTATTGTCATTAAAGTGGGTTACCAAGCAACAAATAAACAATAGGGTGACGTTGCCATGGTGCAGAAACAGACGTGCCAGCTGAGAGGTTATTCAACTGAAAGTACCAGTGGAATTTACCAAGAAAGTAAAGGAAGTACAGGACTGAAGTGGATCAGAGGCTCTAGAAGCTGTGTTCCACACGTCCACGCACTAGTGTGAATATAACAATTAGCTGCCACTTCCATAAAGCCAGCGCCTAGGCTGCATGTTACATCAAGGCACATCAGACATACCGTACCATCAGTCGCTGTAGCGTGAATATGTATGTCACAGTATATCGGAGGAATGATAGATTGTGAAATAATGATGTACTTCATGGCAGATTAGAGTAGTGATGTTGTGAAACCCAGAGAGGATGATGAGGAGCATGGCACAATGTGAGCGACCAAAGCTCCAGCAAGAGCCCGTGGTTTTTTTAATGCACAAAATAATGTTATGTTTACCACATAAAGTACCAAGCCACAGTTCTCCAGGGGCAGAATGCATCATTGCCTTTCAGTGAGTCAGCAGTCTTCTGATTCCCTGCTGGAAAAATCTCCTCATTAAGCCGTTCGCCGAGATCATATATAAATGTACAACAGACGGCTTTTGTTTTTTCCTGGCAAATGGCTACGCTTAACTACTAGATAAGAGGTAATTATAACATTATCATTTGACAATCACCCTCAACTAAAACAGACACTGTGACTTAGCAGCACCGTCGACTAACAAGGAGTAGAAATCACAGAGTAAAGCGCAGTGAGGACATGCTGCTGAGGTGCTTCTCAGCCTTTGTTGAACCTTTGTTTTACGTCATCAGGAGCCTCCTGCCTCCTTCAGGTCATATCTGTACAATCCAAAACCTTGGCGTCTGTGGCATGACTTCAAGGCTCTTTATTCTAAACATTCTACTTATAAATGTAAGGGTTTTTTTTTAAATGTGTATGAAGGAAGAAAAACAATACATAGACAGAGCCCCTTTCAAGGTAAAAAAAAAAAAAATCAGAGCTGACACACACAATGACACATATTTGTTCTTTGACTGAGCAGTCTTTTCGAACAATGTGCAGTTTTTATAAAGAAAATGGCCTTCAGCATGGTGCAAAGGTCGGAATAGTTCAGTTTGCTGTTTTACATGGACGTTTTCTGCATTTAGTGTTTTTACTGTTTCGTCTGAGCGCAACTTTCTATATTTTTCCAATAATTTTCATATTTTTAATGTCTTATTTGACCTTATCTTATGTATAGTGGCTTATTTTGGCATTGATATCATATCCAAGCATGTGCTGATGTCAGCAAATCAGTATATGTGGCAAGGTTGAAGTAAATTGAAAGAAAATGTATGTTTTTATAGACATTTGAAATTGCGCCCATTATAAGGAAATGGGAGGGGGAAAAAAGAATTAAAAAATGAATTAAAAAAAAAAGAAAGAAAAACAAGTGAACTTTGACCTACTTTTCCCAAAATATAATCAGATCAATTCTGGGTCACTGGCAATCTATAAACCCAATTTGGTATGAATTCAACCACTAGTTTTGTTGCTAGAGTGTTAATAAACAAACAAACAAACTGAAAAACAATACAATCCAATTAATGCCGTTTATGCATCAAACTCCATTCTTCTACATCTGTATCCAGTAAACAACAGCAGTAATTCGAGTAATTAGATTTTATCACTTAATCACTTTATTTTTTTACTGTAAAAGTTGTTTCTTAGTGGTTCTCATCCCAGGCGTTAGTTTTTCTCACCATATGACACCGACAGAGTCACTCACTACTCCCTCTAGTGGACACATAACCCCCCCCAGCCCATCACTGGGAATAAAGTCACCTCAAAACATGCACTCCCCAGAGCTTCACAGGTGTTCATTCTAAACCACAGGTGTCAAACATAAGGCTTGGGGGCCAAATCCGGCCCACCAAATGGTCCAGTTCGGCCCTTGGGACAAATTTGTGAAATTCAAGAATTACACAAAGATATTAATAATCGTACAATCAATTTTAGTTCCGGTTCCACATTCAGACCAATTCAACGTCCAGTGGGCGGGACCAGTAAAATACTAACATAACATATAAATAATAACAACTCCAAATTTTTCTCTCTTGTAAATATAAACAGTTTCATGTATTTACACTAAAGCAAAGTATAATTTAGCAAAATATGTGAATAACCTGAACAAATATGAAGAACCTGAAATGTCTTCAATGAAGTACAATTTTAAGAAGTTCTGCCTGTTATTAAATGTTTTGTGTGTTTGTAGATCCACTGTGATCTGTAAGTTATAATGTACATGTATAAATGATAAACTGACATGTAATATTGTTAAAATTACACTTATTTTTTCAGTTTGTTCATGTTATTCGCGTTATTTGAAAGGATCATTCATAGATGTAAACATTTTCATAATGTAAATGTACTTTTTTCGCTCTAAAACGTAAAGAAAAGGTTCGCGTTGACATTATTTATATATTATTATGTTATTATTTTACTGGTTTAGCCCACTTCAGATTAAATTTGGCTGAATGTGGCACTTAAACTAACATGAGTTTGACACCCCTGATCTAAACTCTAATGATAATTTAAGCACTCTAAAAAAATGTATGTAACAGTAGAAATAATCCAAACAGCCCATTTAACATTCACATAACAGCATGGAACTGCACATGTATTTTCATTTGATCCTTTTCCAGGTAATTCTGTTCAGATTTGTTACACATTTGAAGCGCGTCTAGACCTGCCATGTCTTTGAAAAGTAGTGACTGATATGTTGAATCGACAGGGGGATCTGTCCATCAGAACGCCTGCAGGTTTTAAAGAAACTTTCAGCATTTGGTTCCAGTGTATCAATAATACATAGCGAGAGGAACAGATCGGATATATTCCTGTATTGACATTTTGTCCCAGCCCTAATACTGATACATAAGTACGGTGGAGAGCAGAAACATAAGTCTAGCATCAGTCACAACAGACGGAGACTGCATCGGGCTGCCATACTCCCTATGTGAGTTCTATTTGTTGTTCTGCTAAAAACAGAAAAGCGCAGCTTGGATGAGCTGAAGATCTCAAATTCAGGGGAAAAAAACCAAAAAAACAACACTGTTATTACTAGAAGGCTTCTCACCGCTCCAGAGGGTCTGTACAACACCGACGCAGATCAGTATGAGTCTGACAGTCAAAAGCCTAACAGTAAAACTTTAACAAATAAAGACTTAACAGTTAAAATCTGAACAAATAAAACTTTAACAGTCAAAACCTTAACAAAGACTTAACAGTTAAACCCTAACAAATAAAGCTGTAACAGTCAAAACTTAAACAAATAAAGCCTTAACAGTTAAAACCTGAACAACTAAAATCTTAACAGTCAAAGCCTTAAGAGTTAAAGCCTTAAGAGTTAAAGTCTCCATAGTTAAAACTTTAACAAAGACTTAACAATAAAAACATTAACAGTCAAAACCTGAACAAATAAAGCCTTAAGAGTTAAAATCTTGAAGAGTTAAAGCCTTAATATTCAAAACCTTAATAAATACAGCCTTAAGAGTTAAATCCTTAAGAGTTAAGCCTTAACAGTCAAAACCTTAACAAAGACTTAACAGTTAAACCCTAACAAATAAAGCTTTAACAGTTAAAACGTAAACAAATAAAGCCTTAACCTTCAAAACCTTAAAAAAATAAAGCCTTAAGAGTTAAAACCTTGAAGAGTTCAAGCCTTAATATTCAAAAGCTTAACAAATAAAGCCTTAAACCCTTTAACAGTCACTGGGTCGTGAGCGACCCAGGGGGCGGTGTTTCCTGATAAATTTATTTTCTTTATGATTTTAATTCATGATTCACGGCATGTACAAACACGTACGATGCTTAAACCACATACCGTTTGAAAGCGGAGATCGTCAGCTTTCATTTGAGACCAACCATGAAAAAAAACACTCTTTACAATGCCAACAGTAAATGGTTCTTCTGTGTATGACTCCTCCTGCAATTCATGAGTGAAAGGGCGTCTGTTATAGGGTTAAGAGTTAAATCCTTAAGACTTAAGCCTTAACACTCAAAACCTTAACAAAGTTTTAACAGTTAAACCCTAACAAATAAAGCCTTAACAGTCAAAATCTTAACAAATAAAGCCTTAACAAATAAAACCTTAACATTAAAACCTTAAATGGCTCATATTTATTTAAACCCACTTGTATTAGTCTGTGGTTCATTTATTTGGATCCTAATAGTTCAGAAAGTTTGAATTGGAATCCTCCAGCTGCTGCAAAACTATCTTTATATTCACTCTGGCAAAAACCGAGTAGATTTCTACAACCTGTTTTAATTCCTGCTTAATTTGTTATGTCTATAAGTAGTTACATCACAACATTTGCCCATATAAGGTCAAGACGACTGATGACCGTTTCTCCAGTTCGATGTAATTGTTTACCAGCAGCAGTGGTTGTAGTAAAAACTGAAAATATGTCCAAACTTCGAGCCGATTACCTAAAATGGTTGGTTGAATGGGACAGAGCAGCCTAGACAACAAACTAGAGGGGGCGGGGCTTAGTGGTTCATTTGCATTTAAAGGGCCAGCGCTCCAAACCACCTTTCTGGTGTCATTACGCAGAAATAGTGTTGAAGATGGACCTGTGGAGCTGAATGAATGGAGAATTCAGACCCAAGCAGAGCATTTACAGTTTATGTAGAAATTTTTAAAACGTAAAATATCAGTCCTTTAACAGTTAAAACCCTAAGTCAAAACCTCAGCATTCAAAGTTTATAATTTCTAATCCACGGTTGTGAAAGCTGGAATCGCAGGCAGCCCAGGTTACACTCCTCAGAGTTATTTTGAGGGGCTTTTTAATGTCGAACTCATGAAACAGTGTCTTTTGGGTTGTACTGTTCTCATAAATGACAGGACAATGAGCAGCATCTAGAGAGTGTGCTTCAGCTGAAAGTCCAGGACGGAGGATCAGATCGTCTAGAGGGTCCGGTGGGAGATGCAGCCGACACAGTTATCAGGGTATGTGTGCTACGAGGCTGTTTTTAGGCAACGGAGAGAAAACGAACAGCTTCGAAGGCAGGGACCAGATGACAACAGCGGTGTTCACATCAAATACCAAGTGGATTTTTTGAAGCAAAGTTTGTAAAAGTGGCAAAAACAAAAATGTAGATGATGCTTTTCCATAAACAGGTTTAAAGTAGATAATGTAAGGCAGGGGTGTCAAACTCATTTTAGTTCAGAGGCCACATACAGCCTTATATGGTATAAAGTGGGCCGGACCAGTGAAATAATATAAATAATAGAATGATAACTTTTGAGTGAAAAAAAGTACAATTCTGTAATAAAAATGTTTACATCTACGAATTGCACTTGAACATAACATGAACAAATATGATCCTGAAAATTCTTCAGTTAAATAAGTGGAATGTGAACAATATTACACCTTAGTTTATCATTTATACAAGTGAATCACAGCTTATAGATCACAGTGGATCTACAAATACACAAAACATGAAATAACAGGCAGAATATTGATAAAATTCTGTAAATGTAAACATTTTTCTGTAATTTTCCTTTCTTTCTTTTTTTTTTACACTAAAACACAGAGAAAAATTTGCAGGTTTCATTATTTATACAGGGTTCTCCCCAGAAATTTATAGTATATTTCTAGTATGATAAAGGATTCTTCATCATTGCAAGATAGGGCATGCCGGCATGGAGCTGCATATGAGGTCATTCAGTGCCAACTAGTGGAGGAAAGTACAAACACTACCTTAAAACAAAAAGTAGACACAACCTTAAAAAAAATACAAACACTACCTTAAAAAAAAAAACAAACAAACACTACCTTAAAAAAAAAAATACAAACACTATCTTGGCGGAGGTCTGCGCTCGCCGAGTGCTTTTCTAGTTACAATAGTATTTTACTGGTCTGATCATGATTAAATTAAATTGACCTAAAATGATTTGAACATACTTCATTGTTACTCTCTTCAGTGTAATTTTTGCATCTCACAAATTCATCCCAGGGGCCGGATTTGGCCCCCGGGCCACATGTTTGATACCTGTGCTTTAATGTATGATGTGTTATCAGCAGGTGGCGCTGTGGGATAACAGACAGTCCACACACACTCCTGTTGTACCATATGTTTTTTAGCACTTTACATAAATACCTGGGAAGATACAGTAAACAACTGATCAGTCACATGATCAGTCAAGAGTCAAATTCTCTTTAAAAAATAAAAAAATAAATAAAAAAATAAATAAATAACTAAATTCAAAAACCACCTCAAACAGGTGAAAAATCAGTTTTGCAATAGTCAGGATTTTTTTTTAAGTGAGTTTAGTTTTATTTTGAAAATGCAACAAAACAAAGTCATCCTACTTAGTCTTTGCAAATTAAACACATGATAAAAAAAACAAGCAAACAAAAACCTGTACAGCACATATACACAAAAACAAAGTACGACTTCAACAGCAATTACACCTGTTTCTTTCGACTTTATATCAGATAATTAATCTCCCAATATAACAAATAAACTGAGCCCCAGTCGTCTCCGTTAATGATCCGACGTTAGCATTTTTAAATATATTTCTAAAGTCTGATGTTGTTTTAGAGTCACTGATGAATTTGGTTTTGCCCCTGTAACAAAATAAAACCAATGAACCGATATTTGACGGCTCAGAAGCTCTGAGCGTCTGCGGTGTTGTTTACTGTCATATCATCTATTGCTGCTAAATTAAACAAAGTAATAAATCAAGACAGAAAATGAACTAGGTTTATGTTTTAACCATGTGTGACAGGACGGCTTCAGGGCCGACCCGATGTGAGGAGAGTAAAATATGTCTGCAGCCGACGAAGGAAATTCTCTGGAAATTAATACAACACTTTTAGTACAAATTATACTTTTGCTTCTTCATTTTGTTTAGATTTTTGTGTTTCTGAGGAACACTGAGCAATAGCTGTAAGCATGTTAAAGAAAACACTGGTATTCTTCTATCTATAAATGTATTTGAGGTCTGCTTCCATCATATTTACTGGTCTACATCTGCTGGAATGATTTAACCCTTTAATGCCTGAACCGATTTCCAATTAAAGAAAAAAAAATATTGACTTGTGTTTTTTCTTTCAAGTAGATAGTATTTTGGTTGCATTGTGAGTGGGGGGTTTGATGCGAATTCGCGACAATTGGCATCAAGGGGTTAAATAATTACAATTTCACGTCCCAGTATCCATTATGTCTACGCGTTCTAAAAGTTAGAACAGAACTGAGACAGAAAGCTTTTAAATAGCCGTTTCTAAATACGCGTTTTTGTCTGTCCTTCTGTTCTCGCGCTCTCGTGAAACGTCATCAGTCGCGGCCCAAGTGCTGTTCCAACAAGCAAGTTTGCATTAACCAAGAACGCAACACGCATGTTGTTCTTGTCAGCTAGCTTAAATCAAGGATGCACTGGTTGGTGACTCATGGAGACTCGGCTAGGAAATAATTCCCAAGATTAAGTGCGTGCTGGCCCGGCAGTGAGTGTAACCCGTTCAATATATATTTATCATTATATAATTACACAAAATTGGTTTAACTTGTCGTTTTCATTCATAGTTTATACAGACCTGGTGTCTTGCTTATTGTACAGTCTAGGGGGTTAGTCCTCCAGCCACAACCACCTCTTCTTCATGTGTCCCCCCTGTAGTGTTCATGTATACATTCCTTGTGTGTCTGTAGCTCCACCCGTTTTGCATAGTGTCTTTGGCAAGAGGTCAGTGTCCACATTGTCATATCCCCTTTATTTGTAAGTTTAACCTCCGTCAAGGAGGTTATGTTTATGCCAGGGTTTGTGGGTTTGTTGCTTTGTTTTTTGTTACTAACATAACTCAAAACGTTATGGACAGATTTTGATGAAATTTTCAGGATTTGTCCGCTCTGGGTCAAAGAAGAGATGATTAAATTTTGGAGGCGATCCAGATCACTGTCTGGATCCAGGAATTTTTTTAAAGGATTCTTTATCATT
>JAQQZY010000007.1:29466330-29483331 GCA_030068375.1 Ostorhinchus rueppellii
TAATAATAATAATAATAATAATAATAATAATAATAATAATAATAATAATAATAATAATAATAATAATAATAATGGTTATGGTAATAATAATGAATAATGATGGATTTGATTTTTATAGCAGTTTTCTAGGCACTCAAAGCGCTTTACATTATTGATCCATTATTCATTTGCTCTGGTGGTGGTGAACTACGTTAGTAACTACAGCTGCCCTGGAGCACCCTGACAGAAGCGTGGCTGCCAGTTCATGCCTACGGCCCCTGCACTACACCAGTGTGAGTGACACTGGAGGCAAGGAGGGTGAAGTGTCTTGCCCAAAGACACAACAGACTGCCTAGGTCAGAGTGGGATTCAAACCGCTAACCCTTCAGTTACTGGGCGACCTGCTCTACCTCCTGAGCCATGGCTGCCCCCAGGCATGATGGGTAATCCAGAGTGCTTGCGCAGGTCTTGAAAGTCTTAAAGGAGTGATTTTTTTTTTTTTTTTTTTAAATGGAATTATGCATTTTCAAACGTTTCCTTGTGTTCTACATAAACTGTAAATGCTCTGCTTGGATCTGAACTCTTCATTAATTCAACTCTACAGGTCCATCTTCAACTCTATTTCTGAGTAATGACACCAGAAATGTTTGTTGGAAGTCTTGACCTTATATGGGCAAATGTCATGATGTAACTAGTTACAGATGTAACAAATTAAAAAGGAATTATAAAATGAGTTCTATAAATCCACTCAATTTTTTTTTGCTAAAATGAATATAAAGTTAGTTTTCCAGCACCTGGAGGGTTCAAATTCAAACCATATGAACTATTTGGGTCCAAACACACAAATACATGTAAAATATGACGCTTTTAAAACATGGAATTTTGTGTGAAAGTCTTCACAAAGTAAGGAAAAATGTTTCTCTCATAGTTGCATGTTTGTGTATGCTCAAAGGAACATCATCTTATTAGATAAGAAATACATGAGGACAAAAATAGTTAATGTTTATTTTGAATATGCAGCAAAACAATGTAATCCTACTTTAATTCTTAGAAATAAAACAGATTGCAAGAAAACATAGATTATATATTTTTGTATTTTTGAAGTTAGGTAGTATTATTTAGAAAATGTATAAATCAATAACAAGCTACATATGATTTCACTAACTAGTTGGAATGATTCTTTTATTTATTTATTTATTATAATGATTTGGGTTTTTTGTTTGTTTGTTTGTTGATTGTTGTTTTGTTTCATTGTTGTTGTTATTCCCCTGTGTTTTGTATTATGTTTGTGTCTGAAATAAACTAAATACTAGTGGAACGTGTTTGTGCACTACTGTGATTTTCATATGTTTTGAAAATGTTTCTGTCAGTAAAACATAATTTACTGTGAATTATGCATTCATTATGCATGTACTAAAATTAATTTTTCTAATCCAATCCTAATACAACTTTATTTATAAAGCACTTTAAAACAACCACAGTGGACCAAAGTGATGTACAGAACACTAGAAACACAATGCAATTTGATAAAAGCATTAAAAAAAAAATAAAATCAAATAAAATCAAATAAATAAAACAAGTTAAAATATAAAACAGAGCAAAATATCAACATTGCACGAGTTAAAAGGCCAAAGAGAACAGGTGGGTTTTTAGAAGAGATTTAAAAACAGACAGAGGAGGCGTGTGTGATCTGCAGAGGCAGGCTGGTCCACAGTCTGGGACCAGCAGCAGCGAAAGCCCCATCCCCTCAGAGCTTGGACCTTGTTTTGGACACCTTCAAAAGTAGATAATCAACTGATCTGAGAGAGGGACTGGGAGCATATATATGAGGAGCTCAGAGAGGTAGGGCGGTGCCAGACCATGGAGGGACTTAAAACAAATAAAAGTATTTTAAACTGGATTATAAAATGGACAGGCAGCCAATGGAGCAGCTCTAAAATTGGAGAAATGTGCTCATGTTTACGGGTGCAGCAATACACACAACAGGTACAATCTCAACCGAAAAAGTAGTCATGCACGTATAAAAGTATATAAAGTCAAGTATTTTGGGGGGAAAAAAATAGCAGTTTCTGAAAAGTCTGGAATTTTTATTTGAATAAAGACCAAACACCCTGGTCATCCCTCCATCTACTTCTCATTCGATCACATGACCTTCTCCTATTGAAGCCCAGCCCAGTGTTTATGCTCTAAATGAGAAGCTCCTCACTGCATCACTTAGAGTTAAAAGAACCCAAACATATTAATCACTAATAATTATCCAGTGGAAGGATCTGAACGATTTGCTTTGTTAAATCCAGGTGAGGACTTGTAAGTTTAAGCGGCATCCACATATAAGATGATAAAGTGGTGCCCTGATCATCTTTGGTAAATACATAATATGCTGACCTTCACCGTGACATTCTATAATCTATTATATTAACTTTAATGTGTTTGCCGATGTGCTTCTCACCCTACATTAACGCTGTGGTGTTTGATAGTCTTTTAGCGTCGCTGAGCAAAAATTCTATAATAACCTTTTGGTACATTATTATTCATTAGACTTTTGCATCAAATAATCAAATGTTAGATGGAAAAGAATCACACATTCACACAACGACAGATTTGTTCTCTGACTGTGCAGTCTTTTCCAACAATGTACAGTTTTTAGACAGAAAATGGCCTTCAGCACGGTGCAAAGGGTGTAATCCTTCACATTTTGCGCTTTTACATATATTTTTTTCCTTCATTTCATGTTACTTCTGTTTCTACTGAGTGCTACTTTAGATATTTTTGCGATAGTTTTCACAGTTTTTATGTATCTTATCTTATGATAATAATGGATTAGATTTTTATAGCACTTTTCAAGTTACCCAAAGCGCTTTACATTGTTGATCCATTATTCATTCGCTCTCACATTCTCCCTCTGGTGGTGGTAAACTACATTTGTAGCCACAGTTGCCCTGGGACAGACTGATGGAAGCGTGGCTGCCATTTCGCGCCTATGGTCCCTCTGACCACCACCAAACATTCATGCGCATTCATACACCAGTGTGAGTGACGCTGGAGGCAAGGAGGGTGAAGTATCTTGCCCAAGGACACAACGGCTGACCTGGAGAGAGCAGGATTCAAACCGCCAACCTTTCGGATATTGGACGACCTGCTCTACCACCATAGTCTTATCTTATTTTATCTTATTTTATCTTATCTTATCTCATCTTATCTTATCTTATGTGTTCCAGAGAAAATCTGCCCCAGGACCTAAATCTACCCCCAAACATTTGCTTGTAAGTAGGAGGGATAAAATATGTGATTAATCAGCTAACACGACCAACAAGTGGTCCCAGGCACAACAAACTCCACCCCCGAACAAATTGTCGCTTATTTTGGTATCAATCCAGCGGATTTCATCATGTCTACGTGTGTGCTGATGTCAGCATAGCAACTGCCTCTATTTATGCCCCATGTTTGTAGTAAATTGAAGCAAAATTGATGTTTTTATTGACATTTTGAATTTCGCCCAGTGGGGAAAAAAAAGATTTAAAAAATTCCTAAAAATGACCTACTTTCCCAAAAATGTAATGGTACCTATTCTGGGTCACTGGCAATTTATAAACTTAATTTTATATGAATTCAACGAAGGCTAGATAGACGCAAAGTTCTCACGCAGCACCTTGTACTGTCTTTGGCAGCACCAGAATCCCCATAAGTGACGTTCCGGTCAAATCTGGAACTCTGTGCCTATCTAGCGGTGCTTTGCTTGTGATGAGGCCAAATATGGTTCCAAGTAAATATCTGCCCAGGTAATAGTCTTGTTCAATTTTGCATTACAATTTGTACTCGTTCTAAACACACAACTCCCAAGATATATTTAGTAAAAAATGTAGATGTCTCGGTCACTCTTTTTGGAGGACATGCTAACTGACACCCTTGGTTTACAGCCACTGTGCTAAGCTAAAGCTAAAAGCGCTACTCCCAAAGCAGGAAAATGCCTGGATGGATTTTAACGTTTTTGGTTTGTTTTTTTCCCCCAATGTTCTGACTCAATATCATGTTTGGGTGTCTTATTCCTTTAAGGTTAATATATATTGTGCACTGTCCGTGTCTAAATAAAGAAAGAAAGAGAAGAAAGAAAGATAGTGGGTCCTGAAACTAAACCAGATGAGAACCACTGATTTAGAGTTATCATATTAAGTGCATTCAGGACACACTACATTTTCACTCTCAGCATTTTATATTTACAGGTTTATTATTATTATTATTATTATTATTATTATTATTATCATTACCTCTGCCAAGGAGGTTATGTTTTTGTTGGCGTTTACCTGTTTATTTGTTTGTCTGTTTGTGTTCAAAATAACTTGAAAAGTTCTGAACAGATTTGGATGAAATTTTCAGGAATTCTTAGAAATGCGATGAGGAACAAGTCATTACATTTCGGTGGTGATCCGGATCTCTGTCTGGATCCAGGAATTTTTTTTAAAAGGTTTCTGTATCGTTGGGAGATAGGGCATGAGGTCACCTGTACATTCACCGCCAGTGGAGGACAGTACAAACACTGGCTTGGCGGAGGTCTGCGCTCTCTGCGTGCTTTTCTATTTCTATTGTTATTATTATTATTATTTATAGGTACATTTTCTAGTATACATCTATCTGGGTGAATATATTCAGTCCATATTACTACAATCTAACACATTGGTGTCATTGCAGGAACTTCAATGCTCTTTATTCTAAATATTATAATGATAATATTAGGTAATTTCTTTTCATTTTAAAGTTTTAACCCCTTCATGGTGCTCCCTCTTGGTTTTACAAGAATATACCAGGGTTGCGAATTCACTGCTTAATGTCCACGACACTTGTTTCTACAGAGAGGAACAAGTGGGTGTAGTTAGGGTATTTATACTCTACTATTCAAGTATGATATGGAGATAAATGGAGACCTGGCAATGTATTAGCCATGTTATGTCAGTGCACAGACTATTTCACTATTCAGTACCCAGCCACCTACTGCTAACCTTCTCCTCCTACATCCACCCCATGTTATAAAATATGTGAAAATATGATTCATACTGACACAGCATCAATTGTGGAAGGAGCATTCTGTGATCAGTGTGACTTAATATCACATTTAGTATCGTATGAGGTTGTTTGGAGCCTCAGTGAAGGTGGTAATAGGAATAGTCTCTGATAGTACCTGGTGTTCCCTGCTGTTGCACAATCGAAACATATAAAAGTCCACATGGAATTAAGGGGAGTTGAGCTGATACAGCCAGTGCAAAGCAGCAAGAGGTAAAAGTAAGCTCCAGCCTACCAGGGTTTAACCAGGTCTTTTTTTTTTAAGTACCGGTATCGACGAACTCTCTTCATCTATTCAAGTTGTTGTTTTTAAAAATATAAATCGCCTTTTTCGTGGCTGTAATATCTGATCGCTTGCTTGAACAACCGTGTCTGTCACTACCGCAAGCTCTGCCTCGAGGTCCCAGGAGAGAACTATCTCTAAAAGTCTGGGGCCAAAATTAGGCTCTGAGAACTGCATCCAGAACCAGGCTGTCGCCGGTGGAAACCTGTTCAGAATCTGTGAACAGCACTTCACAGCACAGCACATCTCATTAAATAATGATGATGGGAATGCCCTGCAAGTCTTAGAATCTTGTTTCTTTCCAACTGCTCAATTCAACGTCTGAATGCGAAGAAATAATTTCGCCATTCGCCCTTCGTCTTGCTAAAAACTCTTGTGGACGACGGCGCAGTGGTGAAATGATCCAAAAATGAATTCTTAAAGTAGGTTCAGTCGTATTGTGTTTGAACGAACTGTATATACTAGAGAAGAAAAAATTTATTGATTTCTTGGCAGCCAGACAATTTTATGGCGCAGAGTCTTTTTTCTCGAGGCGAACTGCTTAATCAAGCTGTCTTCCAAATGAACTATTGGACAAAGATGTTCCCAGGCAAGCACCTTACAAGGGTAGCCTTGTGTTGTATAGAAGACGTTTATAGATGAAGTGTAGAGGAAAGTACAATCAAAACATGTAATTCCAACAGTTGTTTCCACGTTCATCCCATCCACATGCAGTATTATCTAAACCACAGGGGCCAGACATGCGACCCGGGGGCCGATTCCAGCCCGCCGAAGGCTTCAATATAGCCCCTGGGATGAATTTGTGAAATGTAAAAATTACACTGAAGATATAAACAATCAAGGATCAAATAATTTTAGGTCATTTCAGTCTAAAGTGGGTCAGACTATTAAAATACTATCATAATTTTATCAAAATGTGTATGTGTATGTATGTGTGTGTGTGTGTTTTCAAGTGTGGGCGTGTGTGTTTGTTTGGAGGGATGGGTCGATTCAAGGGATGGGAGGGATGTGCTTTTATTATTGTTGTTATTAATACTATTACTATTATTATTTGTTTTGTCTTTTTTTTCATGTGAAGCACTTTGGGTGGCAAATTCTTACTTTAAAAGTGTTATATAAATAAAGCTTGATTGACTAATTGATTGATAATAACATATAAATAATGAAAAGTAAAATTTTTTCTCTTTGTTTTAGTATAAAAAGTAAAAAAAAACAACATTAAATTACACATAAATGTTTACATTTACAGACTACAGGCTTCTCCCCAGACGATGGAACAACAGCGCTGCACCAGTATACTGCTAGCTCAGCGCTGCTATACTCATTTTCAAATTTAGGGTGTCCCCCCCCGAGATAATTTTACTAAAATCTACCAAAATCTATCAGGTTTGTAGGCATGCGTTCTATTTTCTAGCACGATGATGTTTTTCCTTTGAAACCTTGCAGAGTTGCATCTATCACAGAGTTTTAGCAGGAGACTTTCTTCCCATTGGTTGGATATGATGTAATGGATTAAATCAAGCACTCTTATTGGTCGGGTTCTGACCACACGTAAACTCACTTCCTGTTTACATCCAGATGACACGAGCCATGGCAAAACGCAAGCATTATACGAAGCCTGATGATCAGAGAATGATCTCTGCATTTTTTGTTGCGTCCTTGATGGTGACCACGGCCCGTGTAGCCGAGGAGGAGCAGCCAGAACCCCCACCCCCACCCCCAGGATACTATAAATTTCTGGGGAGAACCCTGGACACTGGACTTATTTTATGTAAGAATTTTCAGGTTGTTCATATTTGTTCATGTTATGTTTGAGTACAATTCGTAGATGTAAATATTTTCATTAAGGAATTTTACTTTTTTTCACTCAAAAGTTCTCATCCTATTATCTATATTATTTTACTGGCCCGGCCCACTTTATACCATATTAGGCTGTATGTGGAACTGAACTAAAATGAGTCTGACAGCCCTGATCTAAACCCTTTATAGGGTCCAATCCCAATTCAACCCTTGGCCCCTCCCCCTTGGCTCTTGCGCTTGACACTACCCCTTGAAACAGAGCTGCAAGGGGAAGGGGTGAAAACATTCCCCTATGAAATGGGACAACCCTTCCAGACCTGTTACATTCTCAGCAGTCATCGATGATAGTATAAATAGAAGTGACGACTTTGTTTCTTAAAGTATTCTCCATGCCGTCAACAGCTGTAACCATCTCCGTTGCATGGGCTTTGGGCAACTTTTTGCGATCATCGCGATCTATAACACACTGAAACAGCATTAAACGCTTGATCAAATGATTAAGTTATTTCTGAAGAAAATACGTACAGTACATTTGTGTGTTTCTTTCATCACACTGCTGCACTTTTTTACTGTGTTTATCTCCATCTTGCCGATGATTTGAACAGAATTATGGGAGATTTCTCATACCTCTCTGTTCGTTGTGTGGTCCTGAAAAATCTCCGTTTTGAGGTCCAAACAGCCCTACCCCGGAGTCATCGATAATCAGGACACCCCTACCCCTTCACATGAATGTATAAAATGGAGGGGGAGGGGCCAACGAGTGAATTGGGATTGGGCTTTCGTGTGTTATTGGAGCGCATAACAAGACGTTATAACTTTCATGACATTTTTCTAAATGTTTTATTGTATGTATGAAGAAAATGAAGGTCAGTGAAGTTACTGTATTTGGTTCCAACACATTCGCATATTGGGCAGAACTTCAGAATTCTTTATTCTAAGCACTCTAAAGATAAATGTAATGGTATTTTAAGTACATTTTTCTTGATGTTTGAAAGTATAAAAACAACAAATAGCATCCTTTAAGGTAAAAAAAAAAATCAGAGTTGATCCAATGAATAAAAACTTTCTACCTTACTCTCTGTTTCTGTGTGAAACTCTAAAGCAATTTCAAAAGTGCATGGAGCAAATTGCCTCTTCAACAAACAAAAGATAGAAACACTGAGCAGTTTGTTCAGGAAAGGTGTTATGAACTCCACTGAGAACACTGCTCTAAGGTAAAGACAGATGGCTGCAATCAGTAGAGTAAACCTGGATCTAAAATCTGAAGATAGAAGAGTAATTTTCAATGAAACATGGGGGGGGAAAAAAACTTGGTGTAAAATTCACATCATACAAAATACAAGTATAACAAGTCACAGCTGTGGATCGCATTAAAAATAGTTACAAGTTGCTTTCACATTACATCAGTGTCAACACATTTGACTGGTTCTGGGTCAAAGAGGCCTGCAGTGAATATTTTAGTGCCACTGCTGATCAGAAAAGAGTCAAATCACAACACAGTGGATGTTCTGGTGCGTGGAGCCTATTACAATAAAATCTACAAATACGACAGAGTAGTGGTTTAACAACAGTATGACAATAACAGCCATAATAAATACTGTTTATGATACACAGTAGCGCAAAAAATGGAATTGAATTAGACTGGAACGTTTTCTGGGCTTTAAATAGCAGCACCAGTTTAAACAGATTTTCATCAACATGTCCCCACTTGTCCAAAGGCTATTTTGATTCATGAAAGAGGCTGCTCACTTAGTGTAAACAAGACCCACTAGAGATAAAAGCCCAGCCCGACTAGAAATATGCCTCATGAAATAGAAAACAAAGAGGCAAAAATGAATGATACACGAAAAAGCAAGGAAAATTCTATTGGGTTAGTCCAGGGGTCTCAAACTCATACCGTTCTTACCTGGGGGTCGCTGGAGGTATAGTCTGGATCAGGCTGGGCCACATTAAGTATTCCACAAATAGAGGGTTTCTTTACTTTACTTGCAGCTAGTAACATGCACTTTTTGATGGACTCACCTTCTTTGAATGGCTTTTCGGCCCTAGCAATCATCTCACTCACCATGTAGCTAGCTTCGACTACTTCACTGTCTTTGCTGCTTTCTTGAATACGTCTTGTTGCCTTACTAGACATGTTTTACGATTAGTGACCTGGTTCTTTCTCTCATCTCCCTGATATTTTGTAAACTCCTCTGCACGTCTAGTTGAGTAATGACATCAGATGTTGTATTCCTTATACACCGCAACTTTCTCTGGTCATACAAGACACATACAGGTGACCGCGTGTTTGACGAAAAAATACTATAGCTGTTTCTCAAGACGCGTTCTTGTCTGTTCTTCCGTTCTTGTGAAACGTCATCAGTTGGGGCCCAAGTACTGTTGGGAACGCAGGGAATACCCGGATGTTGTTCTTGTCAGCTAGCTTAAACCAAGGATGCACTGGTTGGTGACACGTGTAGACTTGGCTGGCAAATAATTCCCAAGATGCAGTTGTGTCCGGCTGTGAGCTCGCGGTTCGGGCAGGAGCCGGGTGGCCGGTCATTAGCGTACCGGCTCGATCTGGACCTGGGTGACTGTGTCCAACTGAACCGACGAAATGTATTACAGTTTTGAAAAATATACAAAATGACGTAAAAACTAGTAGAAACGTACTGAAATTAAATCGAGTGATGCTGCGGTGATTTGAGGGAAATACGTTTAGGGAGCAGACGGGGAGGAAAGTTCATAAGTATGCAGCCGTTCTTAGGAAGTACGTTCTCTGAGACTGTTCTTGACGAATTCACAAGACCGTACTCTGCATTCTTGGTGTTGACAAACGGCTTACGTGTCTCACTTTTCCTGAAATTGCCTGTGCTTATTTTGAGACATGACTGGAACTGGGCGATGGGATATATTTTCCATCCAGTTGGTGTCACTCCAGAATATTTTTCAATGAAGTGAGTAATGTTCATAAGTCCTGTGAGGGGGCTGCAGTGACCACCACCACCACCACTCAACAGGTGTATGCCCTCCACCTCACACCTATTTAGTTTAATCGTTTAGTATTTCTGTTCATCTTTCATTCATTCTGTTATTTAACTTAAGTTAGAGGTGACTGATGCAGCTAAGGATGGTACCTATTTAGTTTGTACTCAGTTTACTGTTTGATTCATTTTCTTATGTTGTTTTTCTCTCTTCCTTTGAGGTCAGCGTGTGGGGCATTCACATGGAGGCGCGCCCATATGAGTGGAGCCCAGGAGCAGATGATTGGCCTGATCAGACAAGACCATGTGGCCCAGAGCGAGGGGAAGTTCAACAGGGAAAAGCAATGATTAAATCTGTTTTACAGGGGTTATATTTCAGAAAAGATACAGTATTGTACAAAATACAAAGGTGAAAATAAAGGTTTCATTCATAAATAGGTGTGCGTGGCGTTATTTATTGTCAGCTTGAGGACGATCTGCACTGACTTCACCTCTCATGTAGACTTGGTAGGTTCTATCAGACCTATTTAATATAGTGGTATAGTGGTTGGTTCTTCATTTGATTGTCATCTGTGGCGGTGGGGGTATCCGGCAAAGTAAGTGTGCAAGCTAATTCTTACAAGTCCCCAGGTACTTTGCGGTTGGCTAGCTTGACAACAAATACCACTGGAAGCTGTTACAAGACTATCCATGGTAGCCCATAAGTGATCAAAATAAATCAAAGTGTGGTAAAACTCAACAAAAAGGTGCATTTGACAACTACGTACAAGCCAAGCTAACAGTTTGATGTCAAATAGGGGGCTGCAAAATGTTATCCTGCAGTCCTCGAGTTTAAGACTCCTAAATTAGTCGAATGGTGTGACCTATCCAATGGTGGATGATGTTTTCAGATCATGTTTTGTGCTTGGATCTGGTCACTTTTTTCACATTATTAAACTGAATAGGTAATGGAAGAAGGTAATAAACATCTTATTCCCTGTGTATCTTCATGATCAGTTATGAACTTGATAAATTCTCAGTCAGTTTGTAATAAGTAACATGTGGCGCTTTTCCACTGCGAACCCTACCCCACTCTACTCAGCACGCTTCGACTCGAAACGACTCTACCCACTTGTCGGACCGGCACGGTTGTGTTTCCACTGCCAGCCGTTACTAGTCGGGACTAGTTGAAGTGGGTGGAGTTGGCGGAGTCGACACAGCTTTGCCGTTATTTTCAGGCGACTAATAAAGTGTTACGCTGCGGCCAGTAAAGTAAACAACAACGATGGAGGCACTGGAGGCGGTACTGCTGCTGTAGTTTGTGTTGTGGTTTATTGTCACTGAAAATGCCAAAACACAGACAGCCAGGTCTGTCTGACGGGTGATTATTTAAGATCCCCGAGCTTCATCGTGCGTATGACAACATTTCCTTTGACCAATCAGTGGACAGCACGGTTCACATCACGTTTTAGTGCCAGCTCGGCACGGCTAGACCCACCTCTAAAACAGGTACGAAAAATCGTAATGGGTCCCAGATCCAACCCCCAGTGGAAAAGGGCCATACGAAAAACCATTACGAAAATGTGCCGTGGAAAAGGGCCAATGGTCAATAACTGTTAGCTTTGGGTGGATTTTAGCTTCAGAAAAGGAAAATCACAACATTCACCTCTAGAGCAAAAATAAATCAGCTGCTGGACAGAAAGGTTCTGTCATTGTTGATATAAACACTCATAAAAATAGAACTGAATAACTAATGACCTTATGTGCACCTTTAGCTACAAAATATTAAATTATGAGTTTAATGATTAAAATGGTGTTAAAAAATATTTTTGATAAATTGAAGACATTAATCATTGTGACTAATTAAATAAATATTTATATCTATGAGTTCGATATACAGAGTGCTTCAACCTTTACTTAAAAAGTCTAACTGTGATTAAATAACAGGATTGGACGGATGCCATTTTGGGGGAGGGGCTTAATGGGAGGGGCTTCAACTACCAAACTTTCATTGGCTATAAAAGAAAAAAACAAAACAATTGCTTATTATATTTATAAGACTAATTACACCATATTACTGTACACTATTATTACTGTAAAGTAGTTCATATTTCCTTCCATTTTACATGAATAACAAATAACTTAAATCAGGGCTGTCAAACTCATTTTAGTTCAGGGGCCGCATACAATCTAGTATGATATAAAGTGGGCCGGACCAGTGAAATAATATAAATAACAGGATAAGAACTTATAAATAATGTCAAGTCCAAAGTTTTTTCTATGTTTTTGTGTGAAAAAAGTTAAATTCTGAAATAAAAATCTTTACATTTACTTGAACACAACATGAACACAACATGAACAAATATGAACAACCTAAAAAGTCTTAAGAAACACAAGTGCAAAGTTAACAATATTATGCCCTAGTTTATCATTTATACATGTGAATCACAATTTACAGATCACAGTGGCTCTAAAAATACACAGAACATTTAATAACAGGGAGAATATTGATAAAAATCCACATTTCAGACATTTTTGTCAAAAGCCAGTCTGTAAATGTAACCATTTTTGTGCAATTTTATTTTTTTTACTTTAAAAATAAGAGTAAAATTTGCAGTTTTCATTATTTCTAGGTTATTATTATTTATGGTAGTATTTTACTGGTTTGATCCACTTTAAATTGAACTGATCTAAAATAATTTGAACACCATTGATTGTTAATATCTTCAAGTGTAATTTTTGCCTTTTACAAATTCATCCCATAGGCCGGATTGGACCCTTTGGCAGGCCGGTTTTGGCCCCCGGGCCGCATGTTTGACACCAGTGACTTCTATCCTGATGTTCATTAAAGGAGTCATTATTAAATCCATTAGCAGGACGCTGTCTGTGGTTTCGTGATAAGTCATCATATCAGCTTTTGAGACCCCACAGACGTCGATTGTGATTACAATAGACTCGGCGGCATCTGACCTCCCTCAAATATGACATCAGTGTAAAAAAGTGTAACAGTCATCAGCCAATTACCAATCGGTCAGGACCCCAAAAATTTGCATGTTGAATGAAAAATAAATTAGAACACGGCCTTATTTGCATTTGAAATAAAAGAGGCCACGTCCCTAAAGAACCTGGTATTAAAGAGAAATAATGTATAGAGACATGTGGATAAGAAATAATTATCCCTTAAAAAGCATAAGCTCTGGAATGGACTGAAAGTAAAAAAGTATCTGTAGTTTCCCCTTGAACTTCACATCCTCTGTCAGTATCTTGTCCTTGTCTCATACTCTTATTAAACAGACGACACCTTTACTCAAGTCAGTCTTCTGTTAGGTCTGTTTTGTCTCGTCACTTCGTAGGTGATATACACCATACAGTCCACTCACCCAGGATATATTACAGAAGTCATGTTTCATACTTTTTATTGGCTCTAAAACTCTCCTGCATCATATAATAAAAGTGCACCTTAATGGATTGAGTGGAACTTTTTTTTTTCAAGGACAGACGCCAAGTTTCAGTGTTGTATGGTTTGTAAAAATACATTTAAAAAAAATTTGAAAAATAAATAATGGTGTCAGGGTCTATGTGCACCTACCTGATACATATTTAGTGTGGTTTCATGAGTTTTGGGGGTAATGTTTTCAAATAATCCTTTTTTTCAGAGCATATTCCAGTTTCCTATCCTTATACTGGAAAATGAGTTGTCCTGTGACTGTATTTAATAGTAAATGGACTGTACTTGTATAGTACATTTTGTACACCTTCATGTTGGCCAAAGTGTTTTACAAGGCCTCACATTCACACACACATTCATACACTAGTAGTTATGGTTAAATAGGCAAAACAAGACCATAAAATGACTTTACTGAGCTAATATTTGCTGAACTTTACAAATTTACTGGATCAGAATGCTTGTGTTTAGCATTACACATGACCCTAAGCTCCACCCCCTTTTGTCCAAATATGGTCACGTCTGACTCAAAAAAAAAAAAAAAAAAAAGCTAACATGATGACAACTAAATAGTAAACTGTTTTATTATACTTATTATACTTATAACAGTAATGCTTCATAGTTTTTATTGGCTCTAAAACTCTACTGCATCATATAATAAAAGTGCACCTTAATGGATTCAGTGGAACTTTTTTTTTTTTTTTGGTTTTCGAGGGCAGAGGCCAAGTTTCAGTGTTGTACAGTTTGTAAAAAAAGAAATTTAAAAAAAAAAGTGTCAGGGTCGACAGTACGTGCACCTTAACTTCGGTGGTTTTATGTTAATATTTTCATCTCCTCACTTTTTTCAGTGCATATTCCAGTATCCTATCCTTATCCTGGAAAAGTGAGTTGTTCCAGTCATATAACTAAATAAACAGAATAATATTAAAGGGGTCTTTTTGTAGGTCTTTTGGCTGTTACTGTTATTGTATGCATCTACACAAATTGTCTATGAGGAGAAGGCATGCAAACTAATTACGCAATAGAAACATCTCATTGTGTAATACCACTGACGGCCACTAGATGTTGCTCCAAAAAGCCCTAGCTGAGCAAAACACATACACATATGATATTTGTCTATTTAATATAACATTTTATAGGTCTAGAAGTTGTCATTTGTGGTAAAGATAGTAAAGAAACAACTATTTTTGAGTGAAATGACGAGTTTTTGGTTTCTTCAATAAAATGTATTTTTTCTGACAGAAACCTTGACATTAGTTATGGTTAAATAGGCTAAACAAGACCATAAAATGACTTTATGTTGCAGATATTTGCTGAACTTTACTCATTAACTGAATCAGTGTGCTAATGTTAAGCATTAGCTCACACATGACCCCTTGAGCTCCCTCAGCTCCACCCCCTTATGTCCAAATATGGTCACGTCTGACTGCAAAAAGCTACCATGATGACGGCTAAACAGTAAACTTTCGGATATATTACAGTATTAATATTTCATAGGTTTTATTTATCCTAAAACTCTCCTGTATCATGTAATAAAAGGGCCCCTTAATGGATTTAATGGAACTTTTTTTTTCAAGGTCAGAGGATAAGTTTCACTGTTGAAGAGTGATGTGGTTTGTAAAAAAAAAAAGAAAAAAAAAAGAAAACTGGTGTCAGGGTCTATGTGCACCTACTATATATATATTTAGTGTGGTTTTATGTTAATATTTTCAACTACTCACTTTTTTCAGAGCATATTCCAGTATCCTATCCTTATACTGGAACAATGCGTTGTCCTGGTAATCTAACTAAATAAATATAATAATAAAAAAGAGGTCTTTTAGTGGGTTAGTAACTGTTACTGTTATTGTTCTATCTACAGAAATGGTCCATAAGGATGAAAAATAACAAATTAATCAAGCGATAGAAACATCTCATTGTCTCATCATCTCAAAATGTAGTTTGTCATCGTGCCATGGCCATCAGATATGACCCATTTGGATGTTCAGAGGCTCCGTAGTTACCATGGAAACACAGTCATCTACTACAACACTGATTCACCAGTAAAACCCACGGAGTTCGATAAATGACAGTGGATGGACACAATAGTTTTTATACTCACTTATAGATATCTTTGCTGAAAAATCCACCTTTTAGATATAAGAACCTTTGAATTAACTGTAAATTAAATTAAATTAAGCAGAAAATACATGATTTAGAGTGAAAGATGCTAAATACAGAGGATAATGACATAAAAAATGGTGATGAATCACTTAAAGCAGATTAACTAGAGGGAGAAAAAAATAATCTGGGAGGTGCCACAAAAGTAGTACTGGGTGTTTATGTGTTAAATAAAAATATTTTACTAAAAATAAGTGAATTACATACACCTCAAACTGCTATGTAAGAAAGTCTTTGTTTATTTTTTCTTTCCGTCTCTTATTTATAGAGTTGATCGCTGATTATCCACTTAATGATATTGAATATTTCTGCCCTTTTCTTTCTAATGTGATTTTCTTAGAAGTAAACACATTAAACAAAGCTGTCTGTGATGTGTTTTTACGCTCACATTTAGACATGAATCATTTCACAAATCTGACGGTGCCTCTAAACGTCTCCAAACATGTCACAGGACACAGTCGACGGCTCCTCGTGACAGTAACCATTTCCTCCGAATGCCTCCTACCCATTAGTTTTTCCTGAGTAAACTTTTTTTTTTCCCTTTTCCTTTCTTTGACAGATGTGTCGGCGCCGTCCCTTTGTCGTTTCTGTTTCAAAGTAACCGGGACACATCTCTATTTTAATATTTGAAGATCATGATTTAAAAAGTGTGAGAATAAAGTGTCGTCAGCGCTTTAACTTGTGTAAAAAAATCATCAGGCTTGTTTGTAAAAGACAAAAATCTCTATGAATAATTTATTGGATGTCAACTTAATCCCCATTTACCCTTATTGAATGACAAAAGCATACAGCTGCTTTGTCAGTGTTTGCTTCTTTTAGATGTGGAGCCAGAGGCCAAGGCTGCACCTCAGTGAAATCCAAACTAAACTTTTCTGCTTTGAATTAGAAGTGAATTCAACGTCTCAAATTATGCAGCTCACATCATTTGTCTAATAAGATAAAACACATGATCAAGGTTGTATAATGCATGTTTGTTCTGAATTTGATGTTCTGAATATATTATATGGACAAAATTATTGGGACACGCTGGATTCAAGTGTTTCAAGTACAGTGTTTAACAAATGTATTCTTCCAGCTCCACCAGTATAAGGTGTCCCACTGCTGCCATAATCGAACAGTATTTCTGTTTACCTAAATATCTGTTTATCTTTCTATAATGGTTCATCCACCAGTATATGACAGACCTGTTTATCCAAACCATATCTTTAATGTTAAAATAGAACTATTATTGCTATCCATACATTTTCTAGTTTAATATTTTCCAAAAATACAAAGGGAAATGCAGCAGCAAATGACTATTTTTTATGAAGTTGTACAATTCCAGTTATTATCTT
>JAQQZY010000007.1:29722175-29733360 GCA_030068375.1 Ostorhinchus rueppellii
GCTAGCAAGGTATTATAGTACCTATTTGCAGTATTTAGGTAGCTAGATAACAGATCAACTGTCTTAGTCTGATAGTGATATGGTAATCTGCAGCGAACAAACGAAAGGAGCACAAGCGCATACGTTACTGTGCTGTGATCTTGGTTATGCCGACAAAACACTACAACATCATTTCAGCCGAAACGACCCACATTTCGTCAGATTAAAAAACAACTGCTTTCTCCAGCAGGGCTGTTGTGCTCAGACTGCTTAGGGACCATCTACAAAGTGCTCAAACACAAAAGGTGGAAAATAAGCCTTTGTTGAAGGAGGGACATATTAATTATTTCTTGCTCAATGGCTCCGCCCACAACGGGGGAGGAGCCTCTAAATTCACATATGACAAGGCCTGCTCCCCCTTCCGACTATAACTCTCAGTTTAGGGAAACATACTTTAGCTAATGAAAGAAGAACTTTTGAAATGTTTCTTTTTTAATAGCTCCACCCACAAAGGGGGAGGAGCCTCCAAAATCACACAACATGACAAGGACTCCTCCCCCTTCATACTATAACTGTCAGTTCAGGTAAATGTCCTTGAGCTAATGAAAGAGAAACTTATAAAAAGTTCCTCTTTCATTAGCTAAAGTATTTTCGTACAGAGTTGCTCTCTTTGTGGGCGGAGCCATTGAGCAATGAATAATTAATGTCCCTCCCTCAGCAAAGGCTTATTTTCCACCCTTTTTTGGGACTTCAGAAAATGGATAGATATCAGCTCTGAAATTAAACTATTATGAGCTATTTTTGTTGTTATTATTATATTAGTCAAAACAAATGTACCTTTAGTTTTTTTTAAAGGCATTAAAATGGACAAGAAACTGAAGAAAATAAGGTTGGTTTAATAATTTTTAATCATTTACTGCATTTATTGTATTATGTGAGATTGATTGTGAGATATATTTGAGATATGTACACTTCTGTTGCCAACAAATATCCCTGCAAGGACATTAATGATTTTTCAATTCAATTCATTTAACACTAAAACATGTTTTCTAGAGCTATCAAATAAACCAAATGATTCAGCTGCAATGAATGAAGGAATCACATCAATACTGGTGTTAAAGCACATAGAAACAGACCAATACGGAAAAAAAAAAAAAAAAAAAAAAAGTTGTATTATGTGAAAACAGGCGAATTCATTGTTCCCTGTTGAAAATCCAGCAGAGTGGAACATTAGTACCAACACTGCTCTTATTATCATGAAACGTGTGTTAAAGATGACCATTACTGCATCCACTCAGTCCATGTTTCCTGAAGTCCTTCACTTTCCCACAGATCAACCCGAAACCTTCCTTTTTTGTACCGGACTGACACAGACAAAGTGATTTAACCTCATAAAACCGCTGCCGAGTTCTCTTTGTCAGCAAGTCTGGATGGTTTAAGAACACCTCAGGGCTTCATTCCCCTATGAGGAGAAAAAAAAACTGTCTGATGGCAAGAAAATATTCCAAACATGTCGCACATGTTAATAGATATTGATTTTTTTTTTTTTTTTTTTTTTTTTTACTAAGAGGTAAAAGTCAAACGAACCCTTCCAGAGCATGTCCTGTAATTCTGTCATGTGAATGAACTTGAAACACTCCTGTCACACCGATCTGCTCCATCTCAGCCTGTTTTCCACTTCAAAGCAGTTTGAAGAATCATGTGGTTCGTTGATTAACCCATAAAGACCCACCAGCACCAAAAGCATGTACTGATGTAACCGTTTAACAGCTACTGATCCATTAATCCTGTCAAAACATGTCAATAATTGGTGTGAATTACAGTTTGTCATCTTTTCACGGTCATCAAAGGCTCCGTAGTTACCATGGAAACACCATCATCTTCTACAACATTGATTCACCAGTAAAGCCAATGGAGTTGGATCAATGACAGTGGATGGACACGTTTGTTTTTATGTTCAGTTACTGATATATTTCACACAAAAGTCGCATTTTCTTCAGTTTTCTTTGTTTTTCATAGCATAAGCCTAAAACTTATTTCGAGTTTTTATGAATATCTACATCAGGGGTGTCAAACTCACTCTAGCTCAGGGGCCACATCAAGCCAAATTTGATCTAAAATGAGCCGAACCAGTAAAATAATAACATAATAATATATAAATAATGTCAACTCCAAACTTTTCTCTGTGTTTTAGAGCAAAAAAAGTAAAGTTATTTTATGGAAATGTTTACATGTGCAAACTATCCTTTCAAACAATGTGAATAACATGAATAAACTGGAAAAAATAAGTGTAATTTTAACAGTGTGAACTCATTTGCACATTACAAAAAGAGTGGGAGGAAGTAGAACTTATTTAATCCCACCCCTTCTCCATTCAGCTTCCTATCAACATAATATACGAAAAGTCAAGTCACTTCGATCAGGGGTGTCAAACTCATTTTAGTTCAGGGGACACATCTTCCCAATATGATCTGAGGTGGGCCGGACCAGTAAAATAATAATAATATATAAATAATGTCAGCTTCATACATTTCTCTGTGTTTTAGAGTGAAATTACATGATGACAAACTTTACATTTACAATCTATCCTTTAAAAATATGAATAACGTGAAAAACTTTGAAAAAAATGAAATTTCTTAAGGAAAATAAGTGTAATTTTAACAGTATTATGTCTCAGTTTATCATTTACTCATGTACATTACAACTTATAGATCACTGTGGCTCTACAAATACACAAAACATTAAGTAAAAGACAGAATATTGGTCAAATTATACGTACTTCTCTTAAAGGTGGGGTCTGAGATGTTAGAAAAACAGCTCGAGCAGGCTACATTTTTAAAAGACAATTCAAAAGTCCCAACCCCTTTCTTCAGACTCCTCCCCCGAAGCCACGCCTCCAGCCTACGGGAACTTGCAATGCTTGCGGTGGGGCGGGACAAATGGCAGTTGAATTTGATAGACATATCACCGTTCAATCATTTTGTGTGGGCGCACAAAATGATTGGATGTTGTTTTTTCAGTCCTGTCCGTTCCACAGACATCTAAAACTTTTCATTTTTGTGTCGGAGCATTTAATTATTTTTTTTTTTTTGCAATCAGGGTATGAAGGGGATTTTTAGGAGTATAGTAAAAAATGCTCCAGAAAAA
This sequence comes from Ostorhinchus rueppellii, assembly GCA_030068375.1. Lineage (NCBI taxonomy): Eukaryota > Metazoa > Chordata > Actinopteri > Kurtiformes > Apogonidae > Ostorhinchus > Ostorhinchus rueppellii. The sequence continues at coordinate 29,725,302 of JAQQZY010000007.1, forward strand.
CATCTCAGACCCCACCTTTAATACATTTCAGGTTGTTCATATTTGTTCATTATACTTTGTTTTAGTGTGAATACATGAAAATGTTTACATTTACAAAGAGAAATATGTGGAGTTGTCATTATTTAAATGTTATTATGTTAGTATTTTACTGGTCACTTGAGATTGAATTGGTCTGAATGTGGAACCTGAAATAAAAGGATTGTAAATATCTTTGCATAATTTTTGCTTCTCATAAATTCAGGGCCAAAACGGACCCTTTCGCGAGCCAGATTTAGCCCCCAGGCCGCATGTTTGACACCTGTGAACTAGATGATCAGTAATTGAATATAGGAAAAAACGGATCTTTACTTAAAAAAAATGCAAATTACAGAGAATAATATTAGAATAAATGGTGGTAAACTACTAAAGAAAGGTTAAAAATAGAGAAAAATTCATTAGGGGACTGATGTAAAAGTAGCACTGGTGCTTTACGGGTTAAAGTTACACTGTAAACAAATAAAAATAGGGCCAATATCCTTGTATCTCCCCAGCATGTTCTATCAAGAATCAATACAAACTTGTTAGAGTCCTGTAGTGTTGATGCAGGAGATCAATCTATGACAGAAGTGGGTGCTACTTTCACTGGAGGAGAACTCATCTAATTACATTCAAGTCCATATATGACTTCCCATCAGTGCTAAATGGTAACTATAGTGATATCTGCAAGCATTAGCGTGTTATAAGCTAATAACATATGGACCATTGGCAGTAAAGGCAAATGCTTAATATTTAAACACTTCAAAAATCAAAGCTTCTTTTTTTGTATATTTTATTTCACAAAAAAAGAAGGTCTGATTTAGATTTTTTTTCTTTTTTGACTGATTTGTCCTGGGTTGGATGGTCTTTGGTTTGTGTGTGTGTGTGTGTGTGTGTGTGTGTGTGTGTGTGTCTGGGGGGTGGGAGGGGAGTGTTCTGTTTTCTGTTAACTTGAAAAATTTGAAAAATAAATAAATAAATAAATAAATATAATCGTACCTTCTCAAAACTGTGCACAAACTTTGTAAACATTGTCCCAAGGAAGCTACATATAGAATTTGTAATGAATCCAACCAGTATTTTCATCAAAGAAGATGTTGCTAATGAAGACGACGACAGACACAGCGCCATCCCAACAGCTCATGGCGTACGGCCCATATGGTGAGTGAAAAACAGCTCACTCCACTCCTCTGTTAAGACCAATTCCTTTGCTTTCAGGTTCTTTTCCTGCTGTGTTTTCTGCTACAAGCAGGTGTTTTAGTTACAATACCACAAGAGGCTCATGGGAAAGAAACTAATTTAACAAAGAAAAAAAAAGAAAAGGGGGAAAAAGGAAAAAAGAAAGGAAAAAAAGGAAAAAGAAATAAGGGAAAAAAGAAAGAAAAAACTGAAAAAAGAAAGAAAAAAGAGAAAAAAGGAAAAAAAGAAAAAAAGGAAAAAGAAATAAGGGGAAAAGGAAGGAAAAAGAGAAAAAAAGGAAGAAAAAAAGGAAAAAAGAAAAAAAGGAAAAAAAGGAAGAAAAAAGAAAGAAAAAAGAAAGAAAAAACAGAAAAAAGGAAAAAAGAGAAAAAAGGAAATAAGAAAAAAAGGAAAAAAGAAAAAAGGGGAAAAAGGAAGAAAAAAGGGAAAAAAGAAAGAAAAAAAGAGAAAAAAGAGAAAAAAAGGGAAAAAAAAGGAAAACAGAAAAGAAACTAATTTAACCCATAAAGATCAGAACATCCACCACTGGAGACCGCATCGACTGATTCAAAATGTTTGATCCATTAATCCTATCAATACACGTAAATAACTGATGTATAAATACAGTTTCCATGGTCATCAGATATGACCCATTTGGCTTCACAGTTACCATGGGAACACTCATCTTCTACAACATTGATTTACCAGTAAAAACCGGAGTTGGATCAAAGACAGTGTATGGATGCACTTGTTTTTCTGTTCAGTTATTGATATACAGGCTGAAATATGAACTCTCATCAGTTTCTGATATATTATCCCTCAACTTTAATCTGCGTTTCTCTGAACACCTGTAAGACTAGTAAAAAAAAAAAAGTTGGAAAATACCTGATTTTCACTGAAAAAGCACAAAATATTGAGGATAATATTCGAATACATTCCGATAAACTACTCAAAAAAAGGTGAAATAGAGAGAAAACATATATGCAGCCGTTTCAATCATCCAATGGACGTAAAATAAAACCAAAGCTGTTGAGCATAGCTATAGTTTAGAGGAGAGGGAGCACCAAAGTCAGTAAGATGCATTTATTTATTGATGTGAACAATGTCTTGGGCTTGAGATTATTATTATTATTATTATTATTATTATGGAATATTACAAAAATAGTCAGTGTGATTTGTTACTATATTAAAGACAACAAAACAATAACCATACATCCTACAATATCAATCAATCCAATTGCATTGATATAGTGCCAAATCATTAAAAAACGTATCTCATGACACTTTACATAGTTAGCAGTAATAATAAGTAATATGCAATAACCAGTAAAAAGTCAAATAGGAAACAAATACTTCAGGTTTCAGTGGCATGTTTGGTAAAAACACGTCATGTCACACAAACATTGTACTTTTATTTAACCAATAAAGACCCAAACAACTATTGGCGACCAAAAACATCTACCAAAATAAAACGCTTCATAACGTCTGATCCATTAAATCTATCAATCCATGTCTATAATTGGTGTAAAATACAGTTCTTCATCTTTTCATGGTCATCAGGTAGGACATATTTGGACGTTCAGAGGCTCCGTAGTTACCGTGGAAACACTGTCATCTTCTTCAAAATCGATTCACCAGTAAAACCCATGGAGTTGGCTCAATGGCAGTGGACGGACACACTGGGTTTATGTTCAATTAATGATGAATTTTGTTGAAAAAGTCACGTTTTCTTCGTTTTTCTCTGTTCTTGATTTTACGAAAGTTAACTTTCATCTGAGCTTTTATGACCATCTACCTGATCACTAAATTAAATATGGCAAAATACGTGATTTTATTGAAGAAATGCAAAATACAGAGGATAATAGGTGAGAAATCCTTTAAGAAAGGTTAAAGCGGGGTGGGGGGTATTGTATTTTTAATAATCCGTTGTTCTTACTGGATGCCTGTCTCCCTATTTGGATGTATGCTTTTACCGGCACTGGTTTTATTGGGTGTTTGCTCTTATTTGGATGTTGATTTTATTGACACTTGTTTTTACTGGATGTTTGATTTTATTGGATACATGATTTCATTCAATGTTTTACCACAGAGGATGTGTTCTTTTATTTATTGCTCTGCACCTCATCTTGTGGCATTTTTGTGGGTAAGCTCCACCCAGTTTCCTTCTACTATTATGTGCAAAGACAAATAACCTTCTATTCTACTCTATTCTATTCTAATCTACTCTATTCCACTCTGTTGTATTGTATTGTTTTCTATTCTATTCCATTATAATCTACTCTATTCCACTCTATTCTATTCAATTCTACTCTATTCTACTCTACTCCACTATTGTATTGTATTGTATTCTATTCTAATCTATTCTATTCTATTATATTATAATCTACCCTATTCCACTCTGTTCTATTCAATCCTATTCTGCTATGTTCCACTATTGTATTGTATTCTACTCAATTTTATTCTATTAAATTCTATGATAATCTAGTCTATTCCACTCTATTCTATTCTATTATGTTCTGTTCTACTCTATTCTATTCGATTCTATACTATTCTACTCTATTCCACTATTGTATTGTATTGTACTCTATTCTAATCTAGTCTATTCCACTCTGTTGTATTGTGTTGTTTTCTATTCTATTCTATTCTAATCTACTCTATTCCACTCTATTCTATTCTATTCTATTCTATTCTGTTCTACTCCATTCTATTCCACTATTATATTGCATTCTACTCTATGATACTCTATTCTGTTCTATTCTACTCTATTCTATTCTATATAAGGAGACAGCATTATTTCGGAGATGCTGCTTCAGTCTCACTGGGTCTTCATGGGTTAAAGTTCAGTGAATACTGTACTTCCTTCTCATGTCCGATCTACTTCATATTTTCCGATGTGACGTCGTGAGTGTAAAATCTCAGTCCGTTTCGATGATTCGCCTGAAGACGGAGCGGAATGCTGCGATGGATCACATATCTGTTAATTACTTTCATTTTCAAATCCTCGTTGCCATTTTTGCCAAGCCTTCAATTAGGGGTTTCATTCATGGAAGTCCTCTATTTTTAGAGCGCTTCTGGCTTTTCCACAGACTTATCAGTACTTAGGATAACAGGTGCCTTGTAATCATTCCATTTCATCACAGAAGCTAAAACTAAAACTGCTGGAACTGGCTGTCTCAAAGAAGTCGTTAAATCATGTGGAAATATCAACATGCAGTTGGGGAAATGACAGGAACAAACTCAATATGGCATCGGGCGACAACAAACAGCATCCCCTGATCAGCTGCAGTCGGTTCTATCTTTCACACTGTAATTTTCACTTTGGTTGCTAGCCACAGGCCAGATGTGCATGAAATGGATCACGCTGGTGTTCAGGACAGCGAGTTAAACGGTTATCTCTGCCGCTCTGCACTGTGATCCCTCTTGATGACTTCCAGATGGTCATCCTCCATCTTTAAGACTCGCTTTGTCCACAAGGGAACTTTGGGTAATGAGGTCTTAGTCAGTGGCATTAATGAAATATTGCTTTGCACACTGAAGGGAGCAATATGGCAAAAGAATCTCATCGAGGAAGTCAGCTGGACTCGTCTGAAAAAGCTCCAGAAAAAAAAAAAAAAAAATCTGGATTTAAAATGTGCTGTAAATATTTCACACATTAATCAAACACATTTCTCTCTGCGTAGAATTACACTCGCTGTATAATTGGATCTCGAGAGAGCCCGGCGAGGGGAGAAAAAAAATGACAATGTGAATGTGTTTTTGCAAAGATTTCCCCATTGTATGCAAGTGATTGCACGTCGAAATAATTGCGCTGGAGCACTTGCAGATGTGCGGACAGGAAGCACTTGACTTGAGGTTTGGGCTTTTGGAGAAAAACAATAATTAAGAGTGAGCAAACAGTGGTGATAGCAGCTGTGGGAGAGGCTCTGTGGTTGAGCTGCCGTGAAGATGCGCGGTTGCGGTCTGGGAGAGGTTTCCAATTGGCACCAAATCAGAGGACGATCCAGCCTGGGGTGTTGCACTCCACTCTGCTCCACCCCGCGCACCCAACACTCACTGAGCATTTGCCAAGATCTTAATCATGGAGGGCTCAAGCAATCAATACCAAAGTGGCCCTTAGGTGATAGACATCCCAGAGTGGAAGTGACCATTACTTTCTAATAAAGAGATTGATGCCAGGGAAGTCGTCTTCATCGCCCTTTAGCAATAGCTTCCTGACTGAGAGGCATGTTAAGTGCACTTTGCTGTGACACGTCCTCAGCCATCAGCGCTCTCCGATGACAGAAAAACACATCCCATACGGCGAAGCCTCACCACTGAGGCGGCGGCGTCACCACCAGCTTCTTATTGCACCCTTCACCTCCGCATGAGGACAGACATGGAGTTGAAGCTTTCCAAATGTAGCGCCAGGTGAAGGATGCTTCCTTTTTTTTTTTTTTTTTTTTTTTCTCCATGCAAGTCCAACAGGATACGAGGTATATAGATGCACAATATGAAGACGGTGCCTTATCTTTAGATCTTTTAATAATGTGCAGAGCTGAGGAGAAGCTCAGTCATTATTAATAGCAATGATGTGGGCTTGTTTGTTTATTTATCTCAGCAGTTTTTTGTTTTTGTTTTTTTCAAAAGGGGGAAACACAACCCCAACACAATAGCTGCTTTAAAAGCGCTCACCCTCCTCTCTACACATACACACACACACACACACACACACACACACACACACACACACACACACACACACACACACACAGGCTTCCCTTGAGTAGAAGCATTTTAATAAACACATTTTTGCTGCACTATGGACTTTTTTTCCCCCCAGTAAAGCTTTATAAAAGTGTCAGCTTAAGGCGGTAAGGTGCACGCATCTAATTATTATGTGGTTATATTCTTTTTGTTGACAAAATCAAGTCTGTACAAGCTTACCTACGGGAACAGGGGAAAAGAAGTTTACTGTGACTAATAATGCATTAACCAAAGAAATATGCAGCGCCTCGTGGCCACCCCCAAACTTTGCGACTTCTTTTTGGCACAGTCGTTTTAATGCATATTCAAAATGAAAATGTGATCGAAATGTGCAGAAATGACTGCAGGTGCAAAGACTCTAAATATCTCAAAATATGCTTTTGGTTATGATAATATCATCAGGCTCAGGGGCAGTAAATGCAGCACTGATTAATGATATGCACTGTTATGGTCTGCAGATATACCATTATTAGTTTTCGACCATGTGGATGTGCTTTAAAGGGTAACTAATGATCTTCATTTAAAGAGAATGAAACACAATAATGCTGACACAAGGTAGATTGCTGCAACATTCATCAGGATTTACCAGGGAGAAAAAGAGGATGTGTTTCCAGTCATCAGTAATTTCTTATTTCACAAGAAAACAGTGCAGGTGCATAATGAATCAGGTTGTTTACACTTTAACTGATGGGTTCAGGTGAGAAGGTGCAAATTTAACTTCCTAACTTTGGATTTTCTGGAGTAAGTGTAACATGCTGTAATTGTCAGAATCACTACTTTTCTTCTGCAGTGTCACCACAAGGTCAGCGAGTAATATGAGAGCAGGGAACGGTTGAAAAAAGTGCTGTCAAACAACACAAATGTCTAATCAGATTAACCCGGTGGGGCCGATGATCAGACCACATGGTGTCTTCAAAGCGCCGTAACAGTAAAACTCTGTCACATGGAGCGCTGCTGTTAACTTTACGAGAAAGTCCGGACTTGAAACTCTGTCCCAGTTTTTATTTTTGGTGCCGATAGACCACGGAAAACCAGTGATAGGATTGTTTTAATTTGACAGTAGAAAATACGTTTATCTGAGCATAAATGCGCACTAGACCTGTTCAAAAAAACAACTATTTTTTGTTATTTTAAAGCCGACTGCTGATTCCTATTCTCTAAGCTGTGGAATGACCAGATATAACTTTTTTTCTTTTTTTTTTTTGACCATGGGAATGCCTGCCTCATGAACCATACAGTTTTGATGTTGATTTTTGTCAAAAACATTGGAAGTTTTGGATGTGCGTGTTGTATTGCTAACGTATTTGGTATCACCTTAAAGGAACTTTGATCATCTTTCATGTGGTACCACTCATAATGCTCTATGGTTCATTCTAATGAAGTTATAAGGCAAACTAGAACACCCCCATCCAAAACTCCCAGTGCTTTTGACACAAATCAACATCAAAACTGTACGGTTCATGAGGCAGGCATTCCCATGGTCAAAAATCTAAATAACTGTTATATCTGGTCATTCCACAGCTTGGAGAATGGGAACCACAGCAGCTGGTTTTAAAAGAACAAAAAGAGGGTTTTTTGTTTTTTTTAACAGGTCTAATGTGCACTTCTACTGGTGGGATGGGATGGCAGGCGTTCCATTTCTGTCCATATATTCACCATTTTAAAAATTGGGAAAAGTGGATGTATAGGGTTTTTTTCCAATTCAAATTTGATGATTTTTGTGTATTTTTTTGGCCCTATATGTTAATGGTATCTCTTCATATAGATATAGTTGTGCTGGAAAAAAAAAGAAAAAAAGATACCAAGCATGGGCATGTTAAACATTTTTTTTAATGTGGTATATAAAGACAAAATCAAAAGTATTAAAAAATGGCCAAAACAGGTTCAGGACTTAAAACATTAACTTTCACAGCCCTAGTTTAAAATAAAACTAATCTTAACCCTTAGTGTGTTACTGGCGGACATAACTAGACAATTACTTTTGTGACATTTCTCAAAATGTTTTATTGTTATTCATCCATTCATTCATCTTCTATACCCGCTTCATCCTCACTAGGGTCACGGGGGTCGCATGGAGCCTATCCCAGCTACTTAAGGGCAAAGGTGGGGTACACCCTGGACA
>JAQQZY010000007.1:29733460-29746965 GCA_030068375.1 Ostorhinchus rueppellii
TGCACAGGTGGACCTTACAGACCCTGGAGACCACATTGGACCTCAGACTGTTGACTCACTGTCCTCACTGGAACTGTCACTGTCTTATAATGTGTGCAAAAATGACCAAAAATAGTCACTTGCCCGACAAAGTGTTAACAGCTCAATATATTTTCGAATAATTCTTTTTTTCTCTGCATTCAATGTAGTACTAACCCGTAAAGACCCAGAACTATTATTTTTGTGATGACCACATGAATTTCTCTCTACATTAAACCATTATCACTTATAATATAATATTATCCTTTACAATTTTTCTGTGAAAATCAAGTATTATCCTACATTTAGTTTACTGACCATGTATGTGTTCGTAAAAGCTCAGTGAATTGAAATATTACTATATCAAAACGGACGAAAACATGAATTTCTCAGCAAAATACGACATTAATTCTATGTATACATCTGATATTTTTGGATATTTTACAATTATTTACATGTATTGGTAGGGTAAGTGCTTCAACGGTTATCGTACATTTTAGATCAGTTGATGCGTTTGGGTCTAAAATGGAAAGTATGAACAGCATGTGGCTCGTTTAAAGGCTCTGCATGTAAGATCTGCATGTGCTTACGTGAAGTTTGACTTGGAGTGTGTGTGCTGTTGGGAGCTCGATGTCTGCTGGCTGCATTTCTAAGCAGAGTATACAGTGTTGCACCCTGTTGCAGCGATAGATGAGCAGAGGAGAAGCAGTGATGAACTCATGAGCAAGCCAGAGGATTTTCATGAGAAACCTGACATGAATCTGAATCCCCTCCAACAGAGAAATCAGTGTATTGTGGCAACCAGGACTGTTGTTAGCTCAGTAATGGAGTTTGCTAATGTCGGCAAAACATCACAACAAAGAAACAGGCTCAGGAATTCATGTAAGCACACCAGCATGCACAAATCCTACATAATGTGGACTTACTAATTGGATAGTCCACCTTCTGTTGCATGTACAGTCACAGAAAACATTATTAGACCATTAAAAGTCATCAAAAACAACAGTTATACAATCAAATATTAACTCCTGTGTGTATCATGTGACTAAAACGGACAGAAAAGAAAACATAGAATGTCTAAAAGCACTGTTTTGACGTAGATATTGATGTAAGAACTGAAGTAATTTTGGTTTTTATCAAGAAAACATGTTAAATGGATAGATATCAGCTCTGAAATTAAACTACTATGAGCTGTTTTTGTTGTTACCTCCGCCAAGGAGGTAACAACAATGTTTTTGCCGCCGTTTGTCTGTCTGTCTGTCTGTCTGTCTGTCTGTTAGCAAGATCACTCAAAAAGTTATGGATGGATTTTCATGAAATTTTTACAGATTATCAGAAATGGGGTATCCGACAGATGATTAGATTTTGGTGGTGATCTTTACATTCAGTGCCATCTAGTCGATGAAAGTACAAACACTGCCTTGGCGGAGGTCTGCGCTCTATAGTTATTATATTTGTCCAAACAAATGGACCTTTCGTTGGACCAGGCATTAAAATGAACAAGAAAGTGAAGAAAACAAAGGGTGGTCTAATCATATTTTCTGCGACTGTATGTTAGTTTATATATGTAGTTGTATGTACGAATCTGAAAATAATAGGAAAAAAGTCCCAACTCACTGATGTTCTACAGAGTGATTTAGACAAAAGAGATTCTATTTCTTCCAACTCCCTCACAGGTAAATAATATAAAACAAATCGGATGTATATATACTGTACATCTGCACAAAATACCTGATCCAACATTGGGTTTGTTGGTTTGGTAAAGTTCTGACCACACATATGCATTTGTCAGTTTCTATATTAACCCTTTCATGCATGAATTATGAAAACCTTAATCAAGATTTTTCTCTTAAGAGTGTTTTTATTCCTTTTTGGGAAAGGGGGGGGAAAAAACATGATTTTTTAAGAACCTATTTACAGTTACAAAACCATGTGTTTAATTTTACAAGCAAACAAACATGTATTTACTGATATATAATGTGAAAAGTATGATATAAAAATATCTTTAATGCTGCTAATCTGACATATTCTCACATTTTAACACACCTGCAAGGAGATAATATGCAATAAATAAAAACCTTTTTGTTTAAAAAAAATTGCTCTTTTTTGTTTTGTTTTTTTCAGACATGAGCATGTCACTGCAGGTCAGGTTTATCTAGAACACCAAAGTTACAGCAGTGGCAGGATTTACAGTGTTTAGGACTATCCATCCATCTTCTGTACCCGTTTCATCTTCACTAGGGTCACGGGGGTCGCATGGAGACTGTCCCAGCTATGTGAAGATAAGATAAGATAAGATAAGATAAGATAAGATAAGATAAGATAGTTCTCCCCAGAAATTTATACTATCCTGGTGGCGTGTGTGTGTGTGTGTGTGTGTGTGTGGGGGGGGGGGTCTCGCGCTAAAAACTCGTGATAGACGCAACTCCGTGAGATTTCGAAGGAAAAAAAAAACATGGCGCTGGAAAATGGAGCGTGTCCCTGCAAACCTGACTGATTTTGGTAGATTTTTGCAAAATTATTGGAGGTAAAATAGAAAAAAACTTGAAAATGAGTATAGTGGCGCTGAGCTCGCAGTACCGCGCCATTGTCCCATTGTCTGGGGGGAACTCTGGGATATGAGATAAGATGAGATAAGATAAGATACGTACAGTTGTGAATGAAGGCTATGAATATAAACGTACACACACGTATATAAATCTACCTTCACATGCTTGAAATAAATCATCAGCCAATCAGTTACTTCCTTAAATGCTGAATGGTTTGTCACGTCTGTCCAAATAAAGTTTTACCCAAGTATTTTTATCAACAGCAAAAGGGAAAAATTCCAAAAGTCAGTGAGAGCCCAGCTGACATTTAGTCACAGTAAGAACAGCGCAGGTGTTACTAATCATTTCGGATAAAATACTGCTGTGATGCCTGTGCAGTCTGTGTTCCTGACCTTGACTTCAGCTCACATAGCACACCGTGTGCCGCTAATGCCTCCCTCTCACATGATATATTCGATTGTTTATCTTCTGCAGCAGCACAGTGCGAACCGGGTCGACGTCCCTGGAACCTGCTGCCCAATCGGGAGAGAAATTATGAACTCCAAATGCAGTGTGCCATCAAAACAAAGCAAGATAAATAGGGCTAAAATGCCTCTTGATCCGATACTGAGCCTAATACCTCACAGAAACGGCCACCTTGTTTACTGTTGGGCAATCTCACATCAGTGCACAGTCACCTTTTGCTTCGTCAACCAATGACAGCCAGACCGAAAGAAGCATCCGGTCAAATTCAGAGGTGGGATGTAACTAAGTATAAGTACTTCATTACTGTAAAGGGGGAGATAAACATGACAAATTCATGGAGCCCAGCATTACCAGGGAATAGAGGTTAGAAGTTGTGATCATTTCCTGTCAGTTCCTCAGTAGAAGAGAGGTGTAGCAGACTTGAGTCGGATGTTCACAGTGAAGTTTTACCTTACCCTTTGCGGTTACTACAGTATTTATAAAGTGCAGCCCATAGTTCATACCCCCACCCCTCCACTCCAATGACAGAGTTACAGATCGTTTGTCTTCTGAAGGGCCCGTAACGTTTACCTTCCATGGGGTTCACAATCAGTAGCAGCGCCCCAGACTGTACTTAAGTAGAGGTTTTTTTTTAGGTATCTGTACTTTACTTACCTGTTTTTAAATCTCTTCTTCAAACCCACCTGTTCCCCTTGGCCTTTTAACTCGTGCAATGTTGATATTTTGTTCTGTTTTATATTTTAACTAGTTTTATTTGTTTGATTTTCTTTGATTTTAATGTTTTATGCTTTGATTAATTTGGAATAGAGGAATTTTATTGTCATTGCACATACTTCAGAGCAACGAAATCACATTCCAGATTACAACCAACATAGATCACATAAACACAGACATAAACATGGGGGTACAGGTGCAGATGGAACTGACGATTTGCAGTGAATGCACCCCGTTTGTGTTGTGTTTCTAGTGTTCTGTACAGCACTTCGGTCCACTGTGGTTGTTTTAAAGTACTGTATGAATAAAGTTGGATTGGACTGGATTACTTAAATATGTATTTTTATTATTACCTCCGTCAAGGAGAGCGTCGGTTTGTCTGTCAGCAAGATAACTCAAAAGGTTATGGAGGGATTTTCGTGAAGTTTTCACAGGTTGTCAGAAATGGGGTATCCTAGAGGGGGTTAGATTTAGGTGGTGATCCGTACATTCAGCGCCACCTGGTGGATGAAAGTACAAACACTGCCTTGGTGGGAGTCTGCGCTCTCCGAGTGCTTCTCTAGTTCTGGCAAGCTTTTACTTCCACTCCCTATATTTTTGGATAAATATCTGTACTTTATACTCCATACTGTCACAAAAAAGGTTCGTTACTTTTTCAAACTAAACGGATGTAACAGTGCGTAAAAAATACAGAGTTCCAGAGGGAAAATCAGTGGAGAAGGAACACAGGCTGTGAACAGGGTCAGTACCAGAGTCCTGAACAGGGTCAGTACCAGAGTCCTGTATGGGGTCAGTTCCAGAGTTCCGAACAAGGTCAGTATCAGAGTCTTGAACAGGGTCAGTACCAGAGTCCTGTATGGGGTCAGTACCAGAGTCCTGTATGGGGTCAGGACCAGAGTCTTGAACAGGGTCAGTACCAGAGTCCTGTATGGGGTCAGTATCAGAGTCTTGAACAGGGTCAGTACCAGAGTCCTGTATGGGGTCAGTACCAGAGTCTTGAACAGGGTCAGTACCAGAGTCCTGTATGGGGTCAGTACCAGAGTCCTGTATGGGGTCAGTACTGGAGTCCTGTATGGGGTCAGTACCAGAGTCTTGAACAGGGTCAGTACCAGAGTCCTGTATGGGGTCAGTACCAGAGTCCTGAACAGGGTCAGTACCAGAGTCTTGCTCAGGTCCACTTGTTCCAAACATTTCCGCCTGTGCCCACAAAGCTGAGTACCACAACCCCACCATGATTAAACCCATCGTCTACACAGTAACTCACTTTAAGGGTTCTATTTTTGGCTAAAACACACGCCATCAGCAAATCTCTAATATGCGCTGCTCAATGATCTCCTTGGTCGGATATAAACAGAGGTGAAGCTCACTTCAAAATAAAACAAACCGGCTGCAGATCAACTACAGATCATTATTATTATTATTTTCGTCCATGAATCTTCTTGTACTCTTTCAATTCCTCACCTGCTACCTGCCTGCATGAACTGAATTTTACCTGTGCCTGTGAAATTTTTTTTTTTTTTCTTACCCGTCTTCACATGTTTTTGTGGGTTACCTGTCCAATAAGGACCTGGTGCAGGACTCTGGTCAGTACCATAAACTGTGGAATTCGAAAACAGAAACTTTTAAGAAACTTTTATGATTGTGCCTGGTTAAATAAGTGTTTCATTCATGGCAAAAAAAAAAAAATTAAAAATTAAAAATGCAGTTTTATTATTTACTCCATTACAGTTGAGAAGTTGTACTTTTTTTTACTTTTACTTTAGTGAGTTGAATCAGTATTCCTACTTTTATGAGTATTTTTTCCACACAAGTAGCTTCTACTTAAGTACAGAATGCGAGTATTTTGCCACCTCTGGTCCGATTACATAGAGGGAAGTATTTCACAAACAAAACTGTAGGGGGAATAATCATGAGGACTGAAAAGGCACATAATTAATGCAATTACTTGTAAGACTGAGACTCAAAACTTACTGCAGCATTTTACCAGAAAGTAGAAGTGTTGATTTTTACTGCAGAAGCTCTGAGAGACAGTCAATATCAGTTTAAGTGTACACTATATTTATTTATTTATTTCACTGCTTTACCTCACTATCAGACAGGCTTTCCATTGGGGAACTGAAGCCTTGAAACTCTGTGTGAACACAGGAGTTGTCGGTCTCCCACTGCTTCGATTGTTTGGTTTGTTTGTTAGTTTGGATCCAAAGTAACATGTTCAACACATGGTGCCAAATCCACAGACAATGGATTGTGCCTTCTACTTTCACAGGGAATTACACTGCGTTTGTGTTCACAATCTGCTCTGTTTTAAGGACTTGTAGAACAAAATAAGTGTGCTAATGATAAGCTGGTGCAAACACAACAATAACGATTTGTACCTGAGTGCAGCTTGCACATGTTTTGCATCATTTTCTGCTTTAGTGTCTCAGGTGGTTCCTTGGATTTTCACAGACATATGGGTCCACAGCTGGAGCGACTGCAAAACCCATGACATGCTGTCTTAACCTTTAAATATCTGCACTTTTCTATAGTTTCAATGTTCCTTGTTGCCATTTATTACAATATTATCCTCTGTATTTTGTATTCTTAAGTGAAAACGTATGCAAGTATATCCCTGAAACCTCAGAGTCAGTTTAAAGGTTATTATAACAAAGAAAAGGGAGATTTTTGGGGCAAAATACATCATGAACTGAACAGAAAAAAAACTGGTAATATTTGTAAAACTACATGGGTTTTATTGGTGAATCAATGTTTAAGAAGATGGCAGTGTTTCCACACTCAGTTCATAGACTCTGAACGTTCAAATGGGTCATATCTGATGGCCATGAAAAGATGCACAAGTGGATTCCATCTGAATTACTTCAACGTATTGGTATAATCGGTGGTTCAAAAGCTGTTAAACATTTCAAATCAGTAAATGGCCTTGGCGGCTGTTTACATCTTACAGGGTTAAATAAGCAGAGATGCTCACACAAACAACTGTCCGCACTCACACATCCACTATTATGCTTCAATAATATTTCTATTACACTATTAAAACGTACACGTCCATTAGAACAGATTCCTTCTTTTAATCTAATTCAGGCAGGTATGAAGCAGCTGGCATAGCATCAGCTGGAATTTCATTAACACCAGATCAGTGAAGACCTGATGGTCAGTTTTCACAACATACAAGACTTCCATATATAAAAAATAAAAGGGAAGTGGACTCTGTTTGTGTGTGTGTCTCAGGAATCACACAAAATCCAGAAAGAGCTGACTGCTGCAGTTTAGAACACTTGTGTATTTTTGGTCGAAGAAGAGACTCGTGAAAAAATTAAATTGATCGGACCAATATTTTGGGAGATATTAGTAATTCTGGAATACAATAGCATTACAATCGAGTTGCTATGCCCATGACAGTTGACAGGAACCACACTGTACAATGGAGAATTAAGTTAAAAACCAGAATTTACTAAGGCTACGTTCACACAGCAGGTCTTAATGCACAATTCATATTTTTTTTGTGAAATCCGATTTTTTCTGTGCTCGTTCATATTACAAATTAAATGCGACTTCTATCAGTTTTGAGTGTGAACTGAAGGCGACCCTGAAGTGACCCGCATGTGCAGAAGAGGTCCTGACGTCATGCAGCACGCACTGTGTTTAAGGAAGTAAATATGTGGGCATCTTGTATCAGTGTGTGGCACTGATAAAGTTTGTCTAAAACTGAAGTCAGCGCCAGCCAAATAATTTTAAGTAGAAGATTAAAAAAAAACAGCAGAGCCAGGTTTATTACTGTGGCTGCTACGTCTGTACAGCGGAGTATTTGAATGTGGAGTCGGAGTCAGGGGTGGTGGGATAGTGACGTTAGCCGCTTCACTGACACAGACTTCATTCAGAATTTTCCAATGACAAGAAAAACGTTTAAATATATCTGTGACCGCCTCTGTAACACTTTCATGATAACAAACTCATCTCTGGCGATTTCAATGATGTACAGATCAGATAAATGCGACCTGGCAGCTCAGACTGACGTCGCATTGAAAAATATCTAATATGCATCCGATTTAGTCCCACATATGAAAGTGGCCTGGGTTGGATTGGAAAAAATCAGATATGTGCTGTCTTTAAAAGGTCAGAACCAGGTCAAATAGCAGCAAAAAGTTGAATTTGGGCCACATTTGGCTGCAGCCTGAACGTAGCCTAACTTCAGTCCCCAGACGTAACTATTAACATGTTAATTGTTTAGATTTTAAAGAATGATTTATCAAAAAATTTAATGTAAGTACTTGCAAAATACAGATTAATATCGTCTCCCACAAGTCAGCTCTGCCCAGCATAAAAACTACCATATCTGGGACCTGTGGTTCTGGTTCTGATTGTGTTCTAGTACATAATATTTTTCTGAATGTATCCTTATGCTGCTGTAAGACTGCAAATGTCCCTGTTGTGGCCATGATAAAATCTCATCTTATCCTATCTTGGGGGTTCTATATCTGTTAGCCCTGGTCCTCAAGAGCCACTATCCTGCATGTTTTAGATGTATCCCTCTTCCAACACACCTGATTCAAATGATAATCAAGCTCTGCAGAAGCCTGATAACAACTGTCAGGTGTGTTGGAAGAGGGATACATCTAAAACATGCAGGATAGAGGCTCTTGAGGACCAGGATGTTAAAGACACACAAATAATACAGATGCATGTGTGTGTATATATTACTACGATGTTCTCTACTGTGATATGTAAAGCAGTCATCTTGAACTCTGAAGTTGGTCCAACTTTCTGAGTTTTTTTAACCAACTTCATGTAATATTCCAGTTGAAATTTCCAACAAAGAACTTCCAAGAACAGCATTATTACACATCTAGGGGACATAAAAGTCTAATTACGTATGGATCAGCACAGGAACTGTTGTCACTGACATAACATAAAATGGATACCTCATGCTAAAGGTGAAATATTACAAACTGTTCCTTTACATAGACATATTCTCTTAAAAATGTGTCTAAATTCTGCTTTTCAGCATCTGATGTTCGAAAAGATTGAATACTGTTTGGGATTTTATGTCTTGCATCGAAATAAAACCCACAAACATGCCACTATCTAACAGACCTATTCAGTCTAAAACTATATTTTTGGACATTACCAGTAGAGGTAAATCTGAGCAAAATGGAACTAAAAAGCTTCTGCAGGATTGTGACAGCCACACACCTCCAAGTGAAGGTCATGGACTCATTTTGCCACATGGCTTGGCTCTGCACGTTGAATTGTCTTTGCCGCTCCAACTTGAACGGCTGCGAAGATATTTTGGTAGAAGACTGACAACTGGACTAAACACAAGCACATGAGCCCAAACTGCAGCGACAAACACTACAAACCTCTGTGTAACCTGGATTTAGGAAGAAAAAGAAGTGCCAAGTGAGGAATTGGGAACCAGATGATGGGAACATCACACCGCTGCCAGACCGCACACACACACGCAGTCACACAAAAATGAGACAGTTCTAGGTTACCCATCAATTCTGCTTTCCTATCTAAAGATGATACAGCTGCTGCGTTACTTGCATCTTGTGCCATGGCAGAGGGGTCATTGAGATTAAATGCCAACCTCAGACCTGCCTCCTGGTTGATGAGGCCTGTCAAGGCAGTGGGAGAGTGAGGGATTGTGCTAAAATAGGTCCCCCAAGCCCACCAACAACACTACAGCTTTAGAGTCAAGCCGGGGCAGATGTTAAAGCCTTTCAGCAGTTAGATAGGTGCTCAGTTGAATTAACTCTATCATTAATTATTCTAGATAAAGGGTTTGATAAACAACCACAGTTAACAGGAATAGCCTCTGCCTGTCCTTGTCGGTACATTGTGTTCTCAAGGCCATTCGCACTGACTTTATCCACACTTCATGGTACCAAATGTCTTTTTTTCTTTTGCTAAATAATAAAATACCATGACATTTCTTTTGCTTACAGCTGAAATCTTTACCTTTTGCCACATGGGACCATCGTATTAAGCTTACAACAATATTTATAGCATGAAACCCCCTTAAACAATCAACCTATTGTCATTTTTCTGGCAAGGCCAGGCTGGTAGGGACATAAGGCTGAATTACTTTTGTGAAATCCAGGGGGCAGTTCTTTTTATACGTTGAGAGGATCATGCTCCCACCACAATATTTAAACGATGACATTCCCTCCCCTCTTTCTGCTGTGTCAGCCAGCTGTCATCATACAACTCCCCTGAACGCCCCCCTGAAATAATCCTCCTGCCCAGTCGAGCAATGAAGGGCACCGGGACAACTGCTCCTCGACAGTCAGGACGCATATGTGTGCTGTACTGCTGGTGTGTTTTGACGTTCACCTGTGTAGATAAATGTGCCTTTATCCTTCCCTTTCGTGCCGATCAATAGTGTGGAAAATATACTCAGGAAATTTCCCACTCAACATCAAAGCACTGACTGACTCTTTCTACAGATTAATTTAGTTTTCATTTGTAAAAATTAACAAATAAAGATCCAGTGCTACTTATGTGGCACGCTATAAATAGTTTTTAGGGGTTTTTTTTTCGATATATTTAACTTTTCTGAAGTGATTTAGCACCATTTTTTATTATGTTACCCTCTGTATTTTGCATTTTTACAGTGAAAATCAGCTATTTTCCTTTGTTAAATTCACTGATCATGTAAATGTCAATAAAAACCCGAGGTTAAAGTCGAAGGTTATTATAATAAAAAAAAAACATATATATTTGCAAAAATATTTGCTTATCATGTTTCAAGCCATTCTACCATGGTATAGAAAGCCTGCTGGAAGACTCAGATCAATTTACACCAGTTCTCATGAATTTTCAACATGCTAATCTGCTTGACTGTGATTGGCTCACAACTAGCCAAAGACCTGGCTTTTCAGCATCCTTTACCCGACGCAACTGGTATAGCACAGGTGTCAAATATACGGCCTGTGGGCCAAAACCGGCCCTCCAACAGCTTCAGCCTGGCCCCCAAGATAAATTTGTAAAGGTTACACAAGAGTCATTGACAATCAAGTTGTACTTATCACAAAGCTAAATTGTATATTTTTCAGTTAATACTGACTTTTTTAGGCTGGATAACCATCATAAATGCTCTGTCTGAATCATATACAGTCCTCTAGACTACGCAGGTGGGTTAAACTGCCGTCTAGCCAACCCACCTGAGCAGCCTGTAAGACACATCACAGTAACATCATTGTGTTTCTGACGAAGGCCACAAGAAGTATCTGAAACTAGTAAAGTAAACAAAAAAGCTACCGCTGTCTGATAAATGAATGATCGACACATTAACTGTGAGTGGAAGACCGTAAGAAACTTTACCAGACATTTTTTTGATAATAAATGGCTCCGAGCCATGAGTGAAAGAAAAGTTTTTGTGTTATCATTCTCATATTATCACATATATATCATATTCTCTGAAAATGGTCAAAGAATCGAGCCTAGAAATCTAGACCACATAGCAGCAGAAAATATTCTTGCCTAGTTTGTGGTCTAGCATCACACGGTAGGAGCCCATCATTGGTACGACACAAAGTATGTCGGACCAATCAAAAAACTCTGTCGGTGTAGTGAGGGCGAGATAGCAGGACAACAATAGAGCAACGAAGATGGATGTGGCTAACGAACCACACTCGTTTGAATCGGCTTTTGTCGTCGATTTTGTTAGAGTTCGACTTGGGTTTTTATGTGAAAGTTGAGCAGAAAGAAGCACTCAAGTCATTCGTTTTAAAGAAGGATGGATTTGCTGTTTTGTTGACCGGCTACAGTAACAGTCTAATACACCAGCTGGCTCCGCTTGTAGCTCTGAATACGTCACACTGTCGGTTGCTCCGATTGGTCATAGAACTGGCCTATTACGTGCAGGAACAGTTTGAAGGACAACGGTTGAATCCACCCACAGGCTTCAGCTCTGTCAATGGTCCGATTCCAGACGATACAGTTCATGTATAGTTTGGCCTGCCAGGCTACAAAGAATCACAAATTCTGCTGGAGTGTGTAAACTTATGAGCATATTTCAAAAAATACAAGTAAAAACATTTTTGTGTGGCAGGGAGGCTTTAAATTTAATGTGCTTACACCTGCTAAAATACTTTCACACCAGTAGAAAAGTTTGACAGAAAATTTAATAAGAAATAGAAAAAAAAATCACGGAGGAAGTGTTTCTGACATTCACATCCTAATAAAGATAGAGCTATGCATTGCACATAATCTCGGAAGGTGTGTGGAAATGGATCCATATTGTTCCACTACTCATTATTTTGGGTTTATTAAGAGATTATGTTGGGTCAATAATTGTGACTGCAGACCCAAGTAAAATGTACGTGTTGGAAAAACTCATGGAGTCTAGTGACAATTCCATGGTACTTATAATTTTACATCCTTGACTCAAGTCCTACTCCCATTCCCATTCGACTGCTGCACAGATGAAGATGATGCAAATTCGTGGCTGATTATGAGCATGGTAGCATCGCAGCGAAAAGAGGTGAAAATGGTGAATCCGCCATGTGTCATACATCCGTCACTGCCAATCAGATCTAGTCTAGCTTGCTGGAAGTACTCTGCTTGGAATTAGGGTGAATATTTCCATCTTACTGTGCCAGGATTTTTATCATTTCTCCTTCCTTCTGCTATCAGTGTATTATTTATTTATTCATTTTTCAATTCTTTGACTTTACCAGCCTCCAAGCTCCAACTCCACCCTAAAAAAAAAAACAGGTTCTGACAAAGACATGTTGTTTTGTTTTGTTGGGATTTAGCCATTTTAATATCACAGCACCCTTCCTTGTGTGAGCATGTTCTACTGAAACAGCGTCTCCTGATATTGATTTATGCAAGACTAAATCAGAGGTAAAAAAAAAAAAAAAAAAAGAGAAAAGAAAAAAAAAGCCTGTGATTATGAACAGAATAATAAATGCTGATTTCACACTGAACTCAAGGGGTTGATGTTAGAAGGTCTTGTGTCCAGTCTGACCAGGGTAATAGAGTCACCAATTAGCTTAAACATCACTGGACTGTGGGAGGAAACTGGAGCACCTGCATGAAACCCACGCAGACATGCTTAAAAGAGAATTTCTGTTCAGCACATGTAGCAAAACACTGGAAACTGACGATCCAATAGCAGACTCTGGATGGTTTTGCACGGGAGAAATTTACTTAAACAGAGTAACTGAGAAATCCAATTCTAAATGCACTTCCCATTGTCCTATACTTATTCCACTGGTACAAAAATGTGTTATTGGTACAGATTAGGGAATGCAGTCCATGTGTTATGATGGAATTGAGAAGAGAATCCTAAACCTGAGTCATATGAACCTGGGCAAGGTTAGACAAGGACACAAACACAACTTCTGCTAAGTTATGTGCATGTTTTTGCTATGTCATGCTCCTGCTGGAGGATGGTGAGCTGACAAATAATTGACCTGATCCTGACCTGGTTACGCCCTACACTCATGCCGGTGTCCAAGAATTTGCTGACAATGGCGAGGAGATACAAGGTCTGTGTAGCCGCTCCGACTGATGGTTGATGAATGTTTGGTTTATTTTCTATTATTTCAAACACCAAACCACTGTGAAAAACTGAAATAATGTCAACCCTAATATCAAAATTTTGGCATTAAGCGTAATTAACAATATTTTACATTCATTCATTCATCTTCTATACCTGCTTTATCCTCACTAAGGTCATGGGGGTCACATGGAGCCTATCCCAGCTACTTAAGGGTGAAGGCGGGGTACACCCTGGACAAGTCGCCAGTT
>JAQQZY010000007.1:29747065-29774651 GCA_030068375.1 Ostorhinchus rueppellii
ACGGGGAGAACATGCAAACTCCACACAGAAAGGTCCCAAGGTCCCGCCCGGGAATCGAACCCAGGACCTTCTTGCTGCGAGGCACGAGTGCTAACCACTGCACCACTGTGCCATTTTATGTAAAAAAAAAAAAAAATCAAGGTAAATGAAGTTACCATATTTGGTTCCTTATCCAGAAGTGGCCAAAAAATAAATAAGTAAATAAGTCCAATAAGGATATATAAAAAAATACACATAAAACACATGTAAGGTCAAAGGAAGGAGTATTTTAGAACATTAGAACATCAGTTTTAACCTACCAGTGCATGTCTTTGGATTGTGGGAGGAAGCCGGAGTACCCGGAGAGAACCCACGCAGACATGGGGAGAACATCCAAACTCCACACAGACAGGTCCCACAGAACAGAACCCAAGACCTTCTTGCTGTGAGGCACGAGTGCTAACAATATTTTACACGTGACGTAAAAATGAATATTAATAATAATTGCAAGTGTTCCATCCTGTGTGTGCCCTCCAACCAAAGGTAAGGAGTAGCTCTTCTGAAAAGGTGCCCCCCCCCAGATGGACCATTGATCACAGCTGTTTATGGAATTTCCCTGCGAAAATGACCTTTTGAAACATTTATGTGCAGTTAGATCCCTAACTGATAAAGGTCCAAGGATCCGAATACAGACGGAGCCCCTCTGTCCATGCTCACGTTCATGTCTTCTGCATGATACAGCTTACAGATACAGGCCCAACGGAGCAGTACCACCAGAAACTGTGGGGGCAGTGTTACTGTCACTACCCCATATGTAGCTCTAGTCAGGCACGAAGAAGAAATGGCGGAAGTTTTGAAGATAGGCTGTGCGAGTTTTCATGCTGGATGTGGGGGGCCACCTGGCGTCCCAGAAAACCTGACAGATTTCGGTAGATTTTAGCAAAATTATCGGGGGGAAAATAGAAAAAAAAACGCACTAAATTTGAAAATGAGTATAGTGGTGCTGAACTTGTAGTATACTGGCGCAGCGCCGTTGTTCCATTGTCTGGGGAGAACCCTGATACAGATGAAATATCCAAACAAATACACATACTTCAGTGACCGCTACAGTCTACATGGAAAGTCCTCAGAACCATGTGCTTGTGAGGTGTCGGAGCTAACCACTGAACCTAGCAAGCACAGTGTAATTTAACTGAGGAAGGATAAATCTGTGAACCCTTTATCGGGCATCTGACTATTTTTGACCATTTCCGCACACATTATAAAACAGTGACAGTTCCAGTCAGGACAGTGAGTCAACAATTTCAGGGCCAATGTGGTCTCCAGAGTCTATAAGGTCCACCACTGCAGATTCAGACTACTTTATTAATCCCCAATAGGCAATTCAATTCGCAGTTACCCCACCTTATTGAACATCCCAACAAATAGGGACAAACAAACACATGCAAAACAATATTTATCAACATATGGCAGCCACACACCCGTTCGCATTCACCTGTCAGTACCATAGAACAGTAACCAGGATATAAGTTAAGCAATGAAGTAACTCTGATGATAGAAAGAATAAAAAAACACAATAAATGAGTTGAATCAATAGCAATCAGCTTCAATCACTTCCTGGCGTTTATCAGCCTGATACCTGAGGGAATAAATGAAAGGGAATATCTGTTGGTTTTCCTCGGGGGTGCATAATAGCACCACCCAGAGGGGATGAGAGAAAAGTCAGGGTGGAAAATGTGTCCAGGCTGATCTAGAATTACCATGGCTTTCTGGACCACTCGTTTCTCCCTGAGAGAGCTTATGTCTGCCAACAGTGAACAGCATGAACAGTGAGTGGACCTGCTTTGTTCGGTACCAGGAAGTAATGGTACTAATGTAAGGAATGATGTTGAAAGGGTGGATGGGGACGTGGACAGGGGTCTGGATCAGCACGCGTGTTGGTCTAATGTTCTAAAGTACAAGTTCCTTTCATTTTATTTTACTTGTGTTTTTCTTGTATTTTTTGATGTATACTTCTTGTGTTTTTTAATTTAATTTAAAAAAAAAAAATAATTGGCCACATACAGGAAGGAACCAAATATGGTCACTTCATTGACCTTGATTTTCTACATGACAATAAAAAATGTTGAAAAACTCGTATAAAGTCTTATGTCCTCCAATAACACGCTAAGGTTGAAATCTTTAATTTCTTAGTATTTTTATGCGTATCCTATAAAGGGTTAAAATTCACATGCCATCCCCAGAAACACCGCTCTATCTTTTTGTTGTTGTTTCACCCAGCTGCAGAGTGGAAGAAACGAGTCGTCTTTCATAGAGGGGAGGCTTTGTGAGTGACTCTAATATTACTGGAGCCAAGAAATAATCTGTCAAACTGTCAACTGCCAACTGTAAAAGTCCCCTAATAACCCTAATAAAACACAATTAAGAAATGGGCTTTCAGAGGGCCCTGTTTGAGTCTGAGTGCCCGTGTACTTAATTTCACTATTCCCCCAACAACAGTGTGCAGAGCCTTCACTCTTCTCCGTAGGCTTTCCACAAGATTACAAGTGTGGGCAGTCAGAGACTTGACCCCATTTAGCAGCGAGTACATTAGCGAGATCAGACACTGATGTTTAGGCGATAAGGGTCCGGCTCACATGTGTTATGCAAGTTCATGGTGAAGGAAGGGTTTTTTTGTTTTGGTTTTTTTTTGTGGTAAAGGTCAAACATTTGTGAAAACATGTTGGAGCTCAAAAAACTTAGCCAACAGTTTCTTAACAGTGTTCCCTAACCTTTTTGAGCCATGGCACATATTTTAGATGAGAAAACATCACCAAACAAACATGTCACAAAAAGAATATTTATAGAAATATAGGTAGGTAGGTAGGTAGGTAGGTAGGTAGGTAGGTAGATAGGTAGATAGATAGACAGACAGACAGAAGGCACAGACAGACAGACAGACAGACAATGTAAACATGCACCACACACTAAAATTTGTCTTCTGACTTTAACCCTTCACTAGATCATCACACATCACATGCAAGGAACAGTGGACTTGCCATATTAGGCGCCCAGGGAGTGAAGTGCCTTGCTCAAGGGCACATCAGCAAACAACTTTCCACCAGTTCAGGGAATCGAACCAGCGGCCGTTCAGTCACAAGCTCACTCTTCAGCCATCTAGGCCATGAGTGCCATATTCTTGCAGGAATTGAAGAAAGACACACATGAACCTTCCTCCACCGCTCTGAGTCGCCCTTCTTTCAAGGGGACACCACAGGGATGCATGGCTGACGCTTTAGCGGGGGCGTTTGAACAAGAAAGCTGAGAGGGGTGTGTCAGCGACCTCCCAGACTGACCCCCCAACTGAGGTCCGTTGTGTAATACTATGGGAGGCACATCTGCCCCGCCCCACACTCCAATACCCGGGGTTCGTGGGTAACTTGCTAATCAACACATCACTTATGAGGGGGGTTTTATCAACAGAACGCACCATATCGGGGCCACTTTACTTTCACTTTTGTTGTAAAGTGGGTCATTGCTGCGTGCGGTGGTATGTATCTGTATCACGCTGCTTGTTTACAGTATCAGTCAGGTGAAATTGGATAATTTTCCACGGCACACCTGATGACTTCTCACGGCACACCTGTTGGAAAACACTGCCTTAACAGATGTACTGATACATTAAAAACAGATCCATTATAGTTTTGAAATGATCATTAAAGGTCTATTAAACATACACAAAAAAGAGAAAAAAAAGGCATTAAAAAAAGCACAATATTAATAAAGTGGCAAAAGATGCTTACAGTGTTGGCCAGAAAACTGCATGTTAATATCTTAATCATATGGTGAAGTGCTTGACTTCCATCTGCTGCATCAACAGAATATCTTAGGAGCATATTGCTGATTCAATTTCAAACAATAACCTTCAAATTAAAATGTGCAACATTATTTGTGCATTAATATTGGACTCCTCAGGTTCCTTGACATTTAGAGTTTAAAATTGAAAGTGCAGTTTTATTGCTACCAGATGTTATCAATGGAGACAAAACAGCAGAAAGGGCAGCGACTGGAATTGTGACATTTCCTTTCAAACTAAATTTGATTATAAAAAGAACCAATTTCCTGCGGATAGCCCTGTCATTAAATATATAGGAGAAGTGGGGTCCGCAATAATTGAAGTGGCACCTGAAACAAATGTGTTTTTCATTTTCTCGAAAGCTGGAAAATGCCAGAAGTTTGAAATATTTTCATGTTCTGCTCAATTTTACACAGATAGACAGACTCTTCAGTATTAAATTGCAGTTTGGATAATGTTTAGTAACAAAGTATCTGTCTATAAAAGTGGTGAGAGCTACCGTGAGCGGAATGTGACAGAGAAAAAAACCTGTGAAATAAACAGGAAACAAGGAAAGATTGAGTCTAGACAGCAGGTTTTTATTGGGAAGATAAACCAGGCAATCGTCTGCAGTAATTACCTGATTCACTGCCACTGCTGATTGACTTCCTTACTTTTGACGGTGGTTTATAATTTAGCGGTGGCAGCTATCTTAACATTGTCACCCCCTCTCTTTTAGTTTTCCCTAATAGGCTCTAAATTTATCAGGCCTGTGTGCCTGCCTTGGCTGTTCACACACCATCTGTGTGAAACAACATAATCAGTGAGAGCTTCCGATGACATTTCTGTAAAGGAAAAAAAAAATTCCAACACTGACAACACTGGCTTGTCCAACAGTTCCACCTCTGCATGTTCACAGCTTAAATACATTTCCTGAACAAAGACACAGTAAACATGCAATTCTCTGCAAATAAAGCCATTCCCTCTGGGGCCACGTGGGAACAGGTGTTGGGTTTGACCTATAATGTTAGCACCCCCCGCAGGTCAAATGGTGTACTTTTGAGGAAATCCTGATAATATACTTGACAGTGATATATCATCTGAAAGTACAAATTAAGGAGGTAGGATAAGGATAAGGGAGACAGACAGATCAGCACATCATTGATTGCATTATAAGGAAGGAAAATCCATTCATTGGCTGTTACACACTCGACACATCCTGTGGTGTCTGCAGAAGAAAAAAAAACCCTGCAACTCTCTTTTAGAACAGGGATTTTTTTATACTTTATTTTTTATTTGTTTTATTAACAGACAACACAATCCACAAACTAGGGGTCACTAGTTGAACACAAAATATGAAAGGAGTGATATTTTGCTTTTTTAAAAAAATGGAATTATGTGTTTTAAACATTTCCCTGTGCTCTACATAAACTGTAAATGCTCTGCTTGGGTCTGAATTCTTCATTCATTCATTCATCTCCACAGGTCCATCTTCAACCCTATTTCTGAGTAATGACACCAGAAAGGTGGTTTAGAGCGCTGGCCCTTTAAATACACATGAGCCACTCGTGAAGGAATTACCAATTTGTTAGACATGTTTGTGTTTTATTATGCTTTTGTTTGTTCAAAAATAATATTTGACCACAGAGACCTGATGGATCAAATATGACACAAAATTAAAACTCATACATGGAAATTGATATTTGGGGGGGAAAAAAAAAAAAAAAAAGAAGTGTTTGGTTGGAATTTTCTGTCAAGGATTTCATGGTTTCAGGCTTTACAGGGTTAAATGCACATGAGCTACTTCAGGCCCCGCCCCCTACAGGTTGTTGGCTGTGCTGCTCTGTCCTGTTCAACCAACAACTGAACATTTTCGGTAATCGACTCAAAGTTTAGACATATTTTCAGTTTTCACTCCAACCGCCGCTGCTGATAAACAATTGTCGTACTCGGAGAAAAGTTCGTCAGAAGTCTCGACCTTATATGGGCAAATGTTGTGACGTAACTAGTTATAGACGCAACAAAGTGCGCAGAAATTAAGCAGGAAACATTATATAAGCTAACATTTAGCACTGGTACTAGCTAGCTAACGTTAGCCACTTATGCTAGGCTAACACTAAACTGTATTGTTCATCATTTGAGATTCAACTCACAACAGGTTGGAGAAATCCACTGGATTTTTGCCCAAATGAATATAAAGATAGTTTTGCATCATCTGGAGGGTTCAAATTCAAACTGTATGAACTATTAGGGTCCAAATACACAAATAAATGAACCACAGACTGATAAAAGTGGGTTTAGCTAAATATGAGCCCTTTAATGACACATAGTAACTATGCTTTGTTTTGTTTATAGTCCAACCATTTTCTCCAGCACTTTATGAAGATGTGTTGCTTGATCCATAGGTAGTAAGTCAATCTTTCCATAGAGTAAATTTGCTCTATTAATAAGTTTTTAAGCAGTTCCTTGGATTTATTTATTTATGGAAGCAATTATGAGAATTTTAAGGAGGTATTGGTCTTATTTCTCAACTACATCTCCAGGTAGCAATCCCAGCATAAATAAATAAATAAATAAATAAATAAATAAATAAATAAATAAATAAATAAATAAATAAATAAACAAACAAACAAACAAACAAACAAACAAACAGGATCTTTAGGAATTGTGTAAGTCATAATGCCCTCACTTATTACCAAAAGCCTTTCCCAGAAACACCTCGGTTTTGCACCTGTCCAGAAAATATGAGTGTGATTGTTTTAGGAGTGATATGTGGTGTAAAAAAAGAATCTAATCAGGTTTTTCCACTCAATTTACATCCATCTTTTAGAGCCAATCACTGTCAATGCGCAGCTTTTCACCCAATTTTGATTTAACATACAGTTGCGGAAAAAATTATTACCACCCCCTTGTTTTCTCCAGTTTCTTGTTCATTTTAATGCCTGGTACAACTAAAGGTACATTTGTTTGGACAAATATAATGATAACAACAAACATAGCTCATAATAGTTTAATTTCAGAGCTGATATCTATCCATTTTTCATGTTTTCTTGATAATAATGAAAGTCACTTCAGTTCTTATATCAATATCTGTGTCATTGTACTGACAAAAACAGTGCTTTTAGAAATTCCATGTTTTCTTTTCAGTCTGTTTTACTCACATGATACACACAGGAGCTAGGACTGGATTGCATAACCATTGTTTTTGATGACTTTTGATGATCTAGTAATTTTTTCCACGACTGCATGTGTTTTACATCGTTTCCATCTTGTTTCGTCTTTAAAGAATGAAAACAACAACCAAACATGTTTTTTCTACTTTCACTCAAAACCAGAATCAGCCTTTTAAACTGAAAACAAATCCATATCACCCAGGCCTTCCTCAGTGCTTCCCTTTAATGCTTAAAATAAATATAGCACGGCTGCTGTTTACTTCTGTGTGTGCTTGTACTTTGGTCTACCTTATTGTAGTTCCGTGGAGCCGACTCTTTGTTTCCCGGCCTCAGCGCCTGAAGCTGGGCATCGAGGATGTCCAGCAGCTGCTCGATGAGTCGCACAGATGAGCTGACATCTCCAGCCTGGATCCGGCCACGAGTGTGGTTGAACAGCTCAGTAGCTATGCTGGCAGCGTTCTCTCCACTCTTTATCTGCGCATGAGTAAACACAGACATGCACACATGGTTAAATAGAGTCATGGCAATAATATCATTAAAACAGCTATTATGCACAAAAGATACACGGGAACAACGTTATCATGCGCAATCACTCCCATTATTAACGCATAAAGACCCAAACCCCAACTGTTGACCAAAAGCATCTACTGATCTAACATGTTTAATACCTGTTGAGCCACTAATCCTATCAATATATGTAAATAATTTCTGTACAATGCAGTTTGTCATCTTTTCACGATCATCAGATATGACCCATTTGGACGTTCAGAGGCTCCGTAATTACCATAGAAACATTGTCATCTTCTAAAACATTGATTCACAAGTAAAACCCATAGACTTGGATCAATAACAGTGGATGGAAACACTTGGTTTATGTTCAGTTTATTATATCTTTGCTGCAAAACTCCCATTTTCTTCAGTTTTTTTTTGTGTTTTGATAGAATAACGTTTGAATTAACTCTGAATTTTCATAAATATCTCAATCCAATACAGAAAACTACATGATTCACAGTGGAAAACGCAAAATACCGAGGATAATATTGTGATAAATGGTGATAAATTACTTAAGAAAGGTTAAATAGAGAGAAAATTTCATCTGAGAACTGCCACTAAAGTAGCACTGGGTCTTCATGGGTCAAAACATGCGTAATACTCCTTTTATGCAATATTAATATTCCTTTTTTGCTCATATTACTGTAAGTTATCACTGTCACCTGCATGGGCTTTTTAATGATACTTCTACTTACTTCTGACCTTCATCATTTTCTATCCATTGCTTACTCTCAGTATTTGTACTGTTTCACTCTTATATTGTTTACTCAAGCAACATATGCTATGGCATTTTCCTTCATGGTGAATAAAAATCTATCTTATCCATCTTATGTTATTCATAGTACTAAAAAAACATGACTTCCTCAGGGTTTCCCGTGCCTCCTTCCAAAAAGGATCTCTTTATTACCAGCCCTTTCACTTCATTGTAAATAAGATGGACCTTGTAGAACACATTGTGAGGTTTTTGTTCCCTCTAGCGCTGTTTCATTTGCAAATCACACCTTTAGCAACCCCACTGCAATTACAATTGATTTTCGCCCAAAGGAGAACGTATAATGGATTCTACCAAGGATGCTACCCTTCCAGTCACATACACATACTTAAAAAACCTCTTAGAAAACTGGTGAGAAGAATGCATGACTAAATAATCAGTGTGTGTTCGCCGGCATAAATCTAACTGTGGTAACCGCTTTACTTTTGTTTCACATTTGGACTTATCTGAAAACTAATTACTGCCAAAATTGGAGTACGATCAGTTCAATAAGGAGTATGTTGTAAAACACTGTGATGATTTAGATTGTGGTGAGCTATGTTATAATCAATATGCTTTATTTAAATTCCAAATGATGGTGTTAATGCTTCAATATTACATATAATACTTGAAGCTGCGGTGCTTCATAGGGATTTTAAAGAAATTTAGCTTGACTGTAATTAAAGTCTACTACTAAAAGAAGACAGTTAATTAAGTATTAAGAGCAGATGCTTTGTAATGAAGGGCCAGTTGAAATGATCCTGTATTTTAATCAGGCCAGCCTTGGAGATATGATAATGTGTATGTGGAGGTGGACAAGGAGGATGGTCAGGGCAGTGGGGCAGAGGAAGGGGACGGACCCCTGGCTCCAGGTCTCACCTTCTGGGCCACCTGGTTGACCCACGGGGAGGTGCAGTTACTCAGGTCAGGACCCCGCGGGTTCCATATGACCTGTTCTGCCAAGCACTGGAATGAAGCGATGCCTGGAGACGAGCAGAGGGAGAAGAAACAGAGGAAGGAGGAGTAATAGGGAGATAATAAGCATTAGGTGTCTGCAATTAAAGGGGAAAGTGTGGGGAGAAGGAGTGAGTCAGACATAAGTGCTAGAGACATTTTTTATCGCCCAGAAAAACGGAAGGAAATGAATTTTAAAAATGCAATACTCAAAGTGTTTGAAGAGGAAATAAGGAGAGACGAGGTGGAGTAAAAAGTCAGTGAGAAAATGGGTCAGAAGTTGAAAAGGTTAAATAATAGAGTGTAAGTAGCAGTGAGAAAGAGAGGGACGAGAAATAGGGGGGAAAGACGGCAGGGGCGGAACAGGCTTTCACGCTGTAATAGGAACAGTTTAAAGGAACGCATAGGAAGAATTGCACATTTACTCTGCACACACACACGCACACACACTCCACAGACACCACCATCAGGTATGATTCCTCACTGTTAAATAAAAACACCTGAAGGGATGCACCTTTCACCAGCCCTCATTTCCAGCTGTGTTTTTCTGTTTAGTTAAGAGGGTTCAGAGAAAGGACACAACGCGGGGATAAAGCCTCGAGAAGGGTCTTTCCACTCCCGTTAACACAAACAACTAACATCAAGTGGCACAGACAAGGCACAGAAAAGAAGAGAGAGACCACAGAGAGACAGAGGCACAACTTAACAGCGAAGACGAACGACAAAGACAATGCAGCCACACTTCACAGTTGCAGGAGGATCAGAGCAGATGTGGCGTTGCATTTCATAGCCTCTTTTGTCTCTTTCCCACTGATTCTTTTTCTCCTTGCCCACTTTTCTCTACATTCTCCTCCATCGACCACAGATTGGGTTTGAGAGCTCTGCCAAGACGCAGCAATTAAGCCAGCTGTTAATTTAATGTAAACTGCTGTGAGAACACACAGAAGCAGCATCGGAGAAGAAGATGGAGGGAGATGCCTTTTTTTTTTGTTTTTTTCTTTCCCTGTGACTAAAGACAGCTTTTTGATGGCTGCATGTTTGGAGGTATAGAAGCTGGCATGAAGGGAGGTGAAGCCTGTGTTGTCGATCCTTTCATTTCATTATTCGCTGCTTTCAATCAGCTCTGTTTCTGTGGGAGATGAGCCTTTTATTTGTGGAGGACGGGCTTTCATCTGCCTGTCCTGGGGGACTGCGCCTGCTGGTGGGACCAACGCAGGGACAGAAGACAACAGCGGAAAAAAACAAGTGTAGGAGCACAAACACGCTGATCACATGGGCACATGCAAAGATGAACTCGTATGTATAAACAACACATGCATACAGTATGAAGCCACAGTATTCTAAAAAAAACATGTGCATTATTTTTCTTATGGAGGGTAAAATATGGAAGTATTACGTAATAAACAGTTTTTTTATTTCATTAATTACTTGAATGGCCACTAATGCAAACTAAATGAAACTGAACTGAAATGTAATGAGTTTAAATAATTAAGATGAACTTAACTGAATCAAATTAAATCTAATTGATTGAGTTGAAATGTGATGAATTGATGAAACAGAAGTGAAACTAAAAAAAAAAACAAACAAAAAAAAAATTGCATTAGGTGCCACGCTGTGTCAAAAGTAAAAATAAGTGCTCAAAGTTATGATGTAGATATAAAAAGAATCAGGCGCTTGTCAAGGACACGGCTGGATCGAATGAGAAGAAAAAGGTAAAAAGACTGTCAGAAAGAATCAATGATAGACGTCCTGAACAACATAAACAATGCTGAAATTGACAGTCAGCAAAAAAAGTCCAAGGCCCTCTGATTGCAAAAATAAAAATACTATACTTACTTAAAGGGGCAATGCCACTGTGTTTTGACTCATTGAGGTTTCCATCAGACGTAACAACACAAAAGACATGAGCTAAGTTGAAACCACAGTAAGTCATGTGATACTGGTCATGTGACATGAAAAATACATTACAGAAAAAAAGAAAATAAAGACAGATTATTATTCAGATTACTTTTTTGGTGTTCATTTTCATGTCACATTATGAATTCCACATACATGATCCATGAATTCATTAACCCATAAAGACCCGATGCTAATTTTGTGTCAGTTTCCAGATGAATTTTTCTGTCTATTTAACATTTCTTAAATGATTTATCATCATTTGTTAGCACATTATCCTCTGTAATTTTCATTTTTCACTGCTAATCATATATTTTCCTATATTTAATCTCCTATAATTAATTTAAATGTTCGTGAAAGCTCAGAGTAAATTCAAAAATGATTACACGAAAACAGATAAAACTGTAGAAAAAGTTACCTTTTCAGTCCAATTTATAATTAACTGACCCTAAACCAGTTCACTGTCATTAATCCAACTCCATGGGTTTTACTGGTGAATCAATGTTGTAGAAGATAACAGTGTTTCCACGGTAACTACAGAGCCTCTGAGCGTCCAAATGGGTCATATCTGATGACCATGAAAAGATGAGAAGATGCATTTTACACCAATGATTTACAATGGTTTGATAGAATTAGTGGATCAGCAGGTATTAAATATTTACATCAGTACATGGTTTTGGTCGATAGTGGATGTTTGGGTCTTTGTGGGCTAAAGTGATTCGAAACACTAAAATGATTCACATGACACAATTACAATACAGTCACGTGTAAAAACTGCAATTTAAAGATGAAAACAGCTCAACTTGCTGTTTTCTGGTTGCAAATCTTGAGCCTTCCTACACTGATGATTTGGTGAACATTAGTAGAAATGTTCTACTAAAAAAAAAAGAAAAAGAAATTGATGTCGCTGCCTCTCATTGGGCATTGAGTCCACTGGTCCTTCAGTCTGACTCCACTAAACCTTCATTTTCTAACATGTCAAAGTGCTGCCGTCTTATCACTCTATTCTGAACCACTAGACTCACGCACGTGTAGTCTCATGAAACCATCGGCATCATCGCTTAATCTGTTTATCAGTTTGACGCTGAGATAAATTCCCAAAACACCATCGTGACATAACAACACATGCTGTAGAAATGCTATTTTTGTCAGGCAACTTTGGTAGGTTTAAGCTTCAGTCGCCCGCGGGAAAGAACTGTCTGACGGCAAGAAAAAGCCCTGAAAATATTCTAAATACATCACACACTTAAATGAATATTGATTTTTAAGCGAGCCTTTCTCAGGTGCTAAAACCAGCACAAAACTCTAAATAATCCGCTCAGAGCCTTGTACAGTTCTGCATAAGTGTCTTGTGATTCCCTGTTGTACCGATGTCCCTGAACTACTCCTATCTCACATTCACACCTGCACCGTCAGACAATCATCACTACACTCTAAACCTGTTTCCTAATAATTTTCAGAATCGGGCCGAGTGTGGCATTAGACTGACGTTGAAAGTACAGCTTAAGTATTGAATTGATTTTTATTAATTGAAAGTGAATCAAATTGAAATGGATTTAATAATGAAGTGAGTGAGATTCTTAAGATGGCGTTGTGTGAGTGGACCCGAGTAGCTCCTTCAGCACCATACTTTTACATCCCCAGTGCAAGAAGGAGCGACTCTGCAGGTCATTCCTCCACACAACCATTTAAAACAGTTCTCAATACCCCCCCCCCCCCCCCCAAATATGTGCAACCGCAATAGATATGTAGATACTATTTAAATGTTTTTATTCTTATTCTAACTCTCTTTTTATATAATTATTCATAGAAATACCAGATTTTTATTTTCTTATATTTGATTTCACATTTGTTTGTGTTTTTTTTTTTCTACCTATCTTTTTTTTATACTTGCTTGATATATGTTGCTGTTAACTGAAATTTCCCAATGGTGGGATAAATAAAGTCCTATCTATCTATCTATCTATCTATCTATCTATCTATCTATCTATCTATCTGGTTCCTACAGGTTTATACAAGTTCACTTTAAATGTTTTTAAGTCCTTTTTAAGACAGGTCAACCAGGTCAAGAATGATCTTTTCTTCAACCAGGCATTATTACATTTCTACTTCCTCATGCTTACGTTTTACTTGCAAAGCATCCCTTAACGTTCTCAAAGTCAGCTTTCTCAGGCGACAAACATGTGTTGGGCTTAATGTTCTGTGATCATTTCTCACCAGGGGCTGTAAAGGTAGCAGTAAGTGGTTCCTAATTTCAATATAAATTGTTGGGTTGGAACGGGTGGAACTGAGTAGACTAACATTACTTTCTTTGCAGCTCGGACATTTAACAGACACATTTAAACACAATACAGTGAACAGCTTTATGACAACACAGCTGAAGACCAACCATATCAAATTAAATACCTTTTAAATACTTTTAAAGGTATTAAATACAGATTTGTAAAGTCAAGACTTTTAAGGCTTTTTAACATCCTCCAGGAACTAACCAACCAACCATGCATCCAACCAACCGACCAAGCAATCCCAGCATGCATCAAACCAATCAACCAACCAACCAACTATGCATCAATCCATCCAACCAACCAACCAACCAACCAACCAACCAACCAACCAACCGACTGACCAACCAACCAACCAACCAACCATGCATGCATCAAGCCAATCAACTATACATCCAACCAACCAACCAACCATGTATTGAACTGAATTTGAGTTCTAACCTAGTGATCCTTTAGGACAAGGCCGGTCTACAGTTTCCCCTCTCTGTGTGGTGGGCCACTGGACTCCACGGACCAATTTGGCCTCGCAGAAGTACGGCTCTGGGCCTTGAGGAGGGCGGGATGGCCGTCGTGTTACAGGTACGGTGGCCGTAATTGGTCGTAGGTCAGGGTGCTTGTTGATGGAGCCGATTGGGCGTGAAGTCGGGGAGAGAGGACGGGCGGTGGAGGGGCTGGCACTGGAGGTGAACGGCCTCGCTGGAAGAGTTGTAGTCACTTGTGTGGTGGTCAGAGGACCTGGAATAACCCGGGAGAAGAAAAGATAGACTTACAAGCACTGAATGAGACAGAGATACAAGTGAAAGACATTTAGAGAGTTATAAGAGGATGTAAGGGATTTGTTTGAGAACAGCTAAACCCGACAGCAAAAGTCTGAAAAAGAGATCAAGAGAGTGAAGGACACAGGCGTTGGCATATAAGATGTCTCTGAAGTTGAGTTCAAAAGTTAGCCTCACAATAATTGGGGTGACAAATACTTTTCGGAGCCCCTCCAGTCTGCTCTCAAGAGAAAGGAGAAGAAGCAAGGGAGGAGTCGGGAAGAAAGCATAATCACAAGACGGAGGGAAGTAAATAATTGATCAAATGTATCAGAGAAGTCACCATCACTAACAACCAAACCTAATGCGAAGATAAAAGCAACACATCACAACTACAAAATCCTAACTGATCAAACGCAGAGTCAGCGAGCAACTGAGAGCACTGCCGCCGCGCCCGTCTGTCTCCGCCTCCTCTCTCTCTGGGCCTAATCTGAGCTTTATACAGGCCTTTATGTGGCTCAGATATACAGTGTATCCAAACCTCTCTCTCTCTCTCTTTGGCTTATTGATGGACTGCCAAAATGCAGTGTGGTGTTCTCATTTCATCCTCTTCCTTATCATTTCAGAATGACTTTTTCATTATCCATGACACAGACAAGTTGATATGAAGTGCCGTGGCAGTCAAACCTGAGAGGCTGCTCTTTACTAACTATGCCTGGGGATGGAAATACACTGATTTGGTATCTGAGGCACTAAAATGTCAGATAAAAGCATTAACAAACACACACTGCGCAGATCTTTAAAGTCTTTCATGAGTGGAGATTATTTTTATTGAAGTACATCAATTCGCTGTAACACAGAATACGTTTTTTTATGAATAAAACCAAATGAAAACTAATTAACTGAGCATGAGCTTTTTTATAAAATCACGTTTTGCTTTGTTGTAGTGAAAGAAAAACTGTATATCTGCAATTCAAGTAATTTCTTCAGGAAGACATATTGTACTGGCTGAAAAATACTTAATATTTCATCGGACGACATTTGTTGTAGCATATCTGTCAAGAAAAAAAACGCTTTTATTTCATTTCAAGTGATAATATTGTCTGTAACATTTTTCAGCTCTGTCAGGTGTTAAGTTTTTACTCAAAATCAACATTTCTAAAGGTGACTCTTAATCTGAGTTGTCTACTTATTTGTCTGATGTTCATACATTAGAGTTTGAGCTAAAAAAAAAAGTATTGGACAGCTTATGTCTGAGGTATAACTGACACAAAACAAAAACTTTTATGACAACCTACTTGTCCACCAAACTAAAACTGTAATAGTCTTGACAACAAATATAAAAAATGCTTTCTTCTTTAGAATTTCTCTGGGATCACTTCTTACCTGTGGTGGGATCTGGTGGTCCAAACTCTAATGGGTAACGCAGCACATTATAGTTGTTCCAGACGTAGAGCTGGTTGTCTCTGGGGTTGTAGTCCACAGACGAAATATACTGGTAAGGATTCGGGAAAGGGATGCTGACAGGTTCCTCGCGGGCACGGTTGGTATTGTAGGCATACATCACCAGGTCACCCCCTGCTTCACTGTCATCATCCTGGTACACGGAGCGGACTGCATAAAGCACGCCACATGCCATAAACGCATTGGATGCCATCCTTTTGTCGAAACTGGTCTCCCAGGTGCCCTCGAAGCGCAGGGTGTATGGATTTACCTGTGAGCAATGAGGAAGTGCTGTGCTCAATCAACATTATATCATTCAGGACACGGTGCAATGCCGGGTATTTAATACATAATTTCTGAGAAGACTTTTGCTTTTTTTTCCCTCCCCCTATTTAGCCATTATTTTCTTCGTTAACAAAACAATATCTTGACTTAGGCTGCAGTATGTAGAAATACAAAATGTTCACTTGAGCATAAATAACACTGATAATACTCATAAAAATGTAAAGATTAACATATAAGCACTGGTATTAATATTTTAAAAGTAATTAAACCCTCATCTTTGGAGAAAATATGTTTTTTGCTTTTACACTAAGCTGCTACTGTTCAGTAAATATCACACCAAGGCATAATAGAGCCACCCCAGAGTTTGCTGCACAAGTAGGAAAAGTAATAATATTCCCCTGAAACCGAGCAAGTACTTGATGATGAAAGTGATCACTTTTTTGTTTATTACATCGTTGCCCCATTACTCTACATCCTCAGCGCTCATGCTGGGCTTGGTATGTTAGATGGATAGTTTAACTTATACAGTTTGAAAAACAATTTCCTGCTAAGGTCAAAGATAATAAATGGGAACCATCTATCTGAACAACACATTAATTTTAACTCTGTTTATGTGGTGCCTGATTGCAGTATTGTTCGTTAAGAAACAAAGACCCATATGTTGTTAAAATATGAATGTTCCAAAGTTCACAGTGATGGATCGCTCTTCAGTTTTCAGGGTGAACCACACAAAGTAAAGTGACTTTGGATAACGGATAGCAAACAGGATGTGCTTAAAATGCTTCTAAATTCTTCACATAGATGACTTGAAATGCCTTTTTAAAATGATTATTAGTCATAGAGGAAACAACCTGGCATCAGTGCACCTCAAAACAAAGCAAATGTTTACTTTGTGAATATTACTTTTTGGATATGATTGGATTTAAAATTCATCCCAGCCTTTTGGAGATTAGTTTGTACGACTCTCATGCCCCTGGCCCACAGTATCTCTGTACCTCATTTGTCAGTGCATTTGTGCAATCTCAGTGACAAGCCATTCATGTGTGGCATATGACCTTTTGCCTGACTGGTCAAAAGAGATTTTGCTATAATCCACTTCTGCATTTATAATCCACATCCCATCCCCTTCTGTGCAGCGCTGCTCTCCCACCTGGCTGACTACCAGTCGCCCGTTGTTGGACTCAGTGGCGTAGATCACCCAGAGGCCGTTCTCATCCACAGCCAGGTCAATGTCCGATTTTCCTCCCCAGCGATAGGGTGAGGTGTCGTGGTAGTTGGCGTTTGTGATAATGGCTTCCCCGCTCTTAATGCGTGTCCGAAGGTCATACTTGACTATATTTCTTGTGCGTTCTTTGTTGTAAAACACTGCCCCGTCATACACCACAAACCCGGTGCCGTCAACCCTGTTGGGCAACCTGTTGACAGAGAATCAAACAAGTTGCAGAAAATGAGAAAAACAAAGTCATTTCATCAACTCTGCATGACACAGCGCTGCAAGATGGTCTCATAGTGAGCAGGCTGACACCACAGTGGGACCCTTTTGCTATCATCATCCATATACACATCAAAAGCCAATAAATCAATACAGCAGCAGATGCTATTTGATCATCCCGGACAGTGGGAGGCGCACTCACTTGTAGGTGGTAGTGGCTCGTGTCTGTTTGAAGTCTTCCCAGGAGGCATACTCATACAGCATGTCAGTGCGATAAGGGGTCCAGGGCATGACGTACAGCCGGTCCCCAGACTGCAGTGGGTCCTTACACCACGCCCCGGCCTGGTGCTCTGCTTCCTGCTGAGAGCTAGCAGCCTGCACCCGTAGCAAAGTCCCAGGACACACAAAGACTGAAGCAGAGCAGAGTTGGTGGAAGCAGAGAAGAGGGGAGGAAGCAAAAAGAAAGAGATAGAGAATGAAAACAAAGCAATGTAAAAATGAAAGTTTTAATGGAGACAGTGAGGGAGGAAAGAGAGGAAATGGGAAAAGGCCAAAGACCATGGAATATAGAGTCAAAGAAAGAGACGTGAAGGGGACGGAAGAAAGATGGGAGTAGATAAAAGTAAGTTGAGAATTGAGAAAGGGACAAAAAGTAGGAGTAGAACGGGAGAAAGGGGGAGAGGAGGGTGAGTTGCGGTACATTATCAGATTTGAAATGAAGGAACATATAAAAGCTCATTTGTAGAACATCAGCATTGTGGTCGGAAAGCGCCTGAATATGATAAATGGGAGATTTCTGGCTGCCACCGCAGCTTAGATGTAGTCTCTAATCTAATTTATCTTGGCCTACTTTTTATTTGATTGTGCATTTTCTATTTCAAAGGCCTCTGCTTCTCTGCTCTGCTACTAGGTGGTAAAACAGTAATTGTGGAGCTTGTTTTATTAGGACTCAAATTTGGCTCTCAGTCAAGAATAATGCCTTAAAGACAAAAGCATCCTGGGGTAAAGAATGAGAGGTTGGCCAGGCCTCCGCTTCCTCTGCAACTGCAACTCAGAGTCAACACACACACACACAAACGCAATAAACTGGTGTGCATGTGCATACACAAACACAGACACAAACAGCCACCCCTGTTTAGAACAGACACAAATGCACAAACACAAAAACATGGAAACCCTCACACAAACCACACAACTAACAAGCACACACACACACACACACACACACACACACACACACAGAAGATGTCTACTTTAGGCAGGTGGAGGTCATCCACTGGGGATTGGTGTAAATTGGCTGGCTGATGCAGTGTCCCTGCGTAACAGAGATGGTGCTCTGGGACCACCAGGTGTGTCAGGTGATCTATGAGGAAAGCTGCTGGCATCCTTGCAACTCTGACATCACAGGGGTAGCGACGACAACAACAGAGTTGGAGGCACTACAGAATAAAACAGCTGAGGAGTCCCCGCACCTCCTTTGCCAGCTTATTTATGTGGCTGTCTGGCATGGAGTTGTGACAGAACCAGACACCTGCTGGTCACCTCATGATTGAATGCATCTCTGAACTAATTGGACGCGGCAGGGGCATTTGGACACAGATGAGGTGCAGTGCACACAGATACAAGACAGAACACAAATGCATACCATCCTCACACACATTAGGATAGTACACAGTGTACATATACACAACACCAACGCATACACAGAGTGTCACACAGTGACTGTTAAGAGTGATGCATCAGTCTGGGCTCAAACTGCACTGAATATTGCATGGAGCCGAGTGCAGGAAGAGAATCATAATAGAAAGATGGAGCAGTTACTTCAGGCTTTCAGAAATCCAGCGCTCTCTTTTTGCGGTCTGTCATGCTGGTTTTTATAGTGGCTGCTGATCTGTGGTGCTGGGCCACAACAGGAATTAGCCTGTTCTGTCTGAGGGTGTCCAACAGGGATTGAGACTGGCAGCCAAACCGGAATCTAATCAAGCTTACGCATAAACAAACACTCTGAATACAGACACTTCACAGGGAGGAGGCTTGTCATGCTCCATTGTCGAACCAAAATGCTTGTTTGAAAGCAGGGACGCCTGAGGTGTTTGCTTTGCAAATATGAACGTGGGTGACTGAAATATGCAAAATAATTTTCAGAGCATTGGTTTAATCCAACATTTTTAGACAGCTGAACAATACATTTCTCAATTTACATCTGTGTCAACAATCAAATGACATCTTTATCAATCAAGACACAGCATGACTGCTCTGCAAATAAACTGAGAATCCACTCCAAAATATTTCAAATAAAGGGCATAGGGGGTAAGGTATTATTAGAGGTGAATGGCATGCAGTGGTGAAAACAACCAATAAAAGTAGGACACTGCCTGAAAAGTACAATGCTACTGTAAATAGAGAAATAAACAGCATGCAGTAAGCAATGCAGTGGCTCGGCATGTAGGTGACCCATAAACGAAGCCAGGAACACTCTGCCTCAAGGTAGAATAAAGGACAAAGAAACACAAACATGCAAAGCTATTCTTGATAGCCACAAAAAGGATGACCGCCAACAAAAGTATTTATGTGCATGTTAAAATGCAGCTAGCAGCTGTAACACAGTGAAACTCAGATATATTACGATACGGTAGAGTGCAGATTAAATGTGTAATGGAGCAATATGTTACAAACAATACTTCCTGTAGTATTACATACAAAAATTTACAAAAATAACTGAGAAAAAGCCCTAATGAGGACAAAGTGAAAAGTATCTGTTTTGTTATCTACATCTTGGCTGGGGTTATGAACTTGAACCAGCATCAGTCTAGTTAATGCTGCTCAGTAGAACTAATATACCTAACCTATGGCAAGTTAAACTATTAGTCTCTTAATATACACAACCATTTACTTGAGCACTAAATTAAGTAAAACTGTAATGTAAAATACAGCACAGGAGCTTTAGAAAAAGAGGGCTGTAGTTATTGGCCGTGATATATAAGTATAAGATAAAGAATAATACCCAAACAGTATGTCAGACCTCCAGAATGAAATTGTTGCTGTCTGAAATACAATTCACTCTCAATACATAGTGCCCACCACAGTGTCCCCCAAAAACACTGTGCGATTGTGTTCATTATTGCACCTAACCCTCCAGTTCTGTCCTAAATTGGTAGCGGTGTGTACTCTTTTCTGCTCATCATCACAATCACTCTGCAGTGTAGCACAGACTAACAGTCTGTCATCATCTCCTTTCCATTCCCATGTTCCTCTCTCCTCTCCAATTCGAGGCCTGCCGGCTGCCGATCAGCCCGGCTTGGTTCATTCTAATGAACTCGTCGCTGGGTGGGCCCGGTGTCAAAGGGGCTCATCATCGGCCTCCAGGCTGTACACACAGGCCATGAGACACACACATACACACACATTCACACTTCCAGGCCAAACAGAAGCAGCCACGCTTCACACCCTGCAAACCCTGCCTAGGGGGCTTCATTAACTCTGACCTGCGTTCTCTAGCTTTCCCGGTTGCCTTCCTGTTTACCAGCTCATGCTGCCTCCCCTTCTTTTTGCCTCCCTCTCTTTCTGCCTAACTGTGAAGGGTGATTGTAACAGTGGGATGCCAGAGCAGCTAAACCCTCACAGTAGAGTCTATAGTACTTGAGGCTATTATGACTACAGTATGAATGAGGTATTAGGCATTATGCATCAGGCGTAAGTCTTGAGATTAGGCATTATCCTAGTCTGGCTAGAGCAGGTTAGCTGGAGTAGGAGCCATCTGGGATTATATGAGATAGTTGGATTAATAGATTAATTCCTGTTTGGGTGCAGATGGAAATCTTGCCGTCATGATTAGCCTTGTGAAGTCACCAGGCAGTGCAGACAACACTTGTTATGCTACAAACTAGCCAGATGGCTAATGAAACTTACCTTATCAGGGATTAAAACCCAGGCTGTAGCTATCACAATCTAGTATGCCAATTACTGCCACACACACAGGGAAATACTGCTGTAATAATTGACTATTTATCTCCATAATCCTTTTGCAAGGTACAGGTCAGCTGTTACTTGTCAATATGAGAGTGCAGTCTGAAATGATAAAAGTGCCAGAATTTTCCAGAAAATGACAGTAAATATTTCCCATTAGTGTCTAACAGGAATTTGTGATAGACTGGTAACGCAATTAAAAGTGAGAGCTGACAGCTTTGAGCTAAATTTAGACATTTTGTATTGGTTGTCTACTGCCGTCCATGGTGTTTTTCTGTTTGATGTGACAGCGTCATGGTGATGGTTAATATACGACTTTGATGATCTAAATACCCCCTGCCAATGGTTGGCAGCTGTTTCTAAAGTGAGTGTCCTGGTTGGTGTTTTTTTATGCTACATGGATCTAAGGGCTGTGCTGGACCAAGCCTTTGCCCAGTCCACAGTCATGGCCTGCTCACAGGACTGACTGCTGAGAGCATGCTGCTCTAATTGAATCCCACACCTGTTACTGGCAGGTGCATGATACAAGCAGCAGGGGGCAGAATGGAGTATGGCATAGGACCCTGCATCCACACTGGACAGTTAATGGGTTTAAAGCGTTAGAATGTGTGCATAAGCGTGTAGTGAGTCTCCTGGTAGTGTGTTGATGTCAATACATCAGCCTAATAGTGTGTGTAGGTATTACAGCCTGTGTGTAATGTGTATGTGTCTATGTGGGAATGCATGTGTGCAATTCAGAGAGACAGAGGCAGAAAGAGAGAAGAAAGCATGAAGAAGACTATGAGCTTGTTCTGTGTGTGCAAACAAGAGGCGAGAAAGAGAGAGAGGAGCGGAGAAAGAGAGAGTAAATAAGTTATTTCCTGTGAAATGAGAATTAGGAGTGAGTTAATCTGTTGAGGAGTGACATATAGTAACAGAGAAGAGAGAAG
This sequence comes from Ostorhinchus rueppellii, assembly GCA_030068375.1. Lineage (NCBI taxonomy): Eukaryota > Metazoa > Chordata > Actinopteri > Kurtiformes > Apogonidae > Ostorhinchus > Ostorhinchus rueppellii. Next base: position 29,769,277 of record JAQQZY010000007.1, read on the forward strand.
GAGGGAGAGGGAAGGGGTTCCCATTGTGTTTCCGTTTCCTATTAGACTACAAGGGTTCAAGTCATTGGAGTAAAAAAAACACAATGCAATGCACAAAACAGCCAAAGACAGACATATACTCACAGACATACAACCTTAGGACACACACAAACTCTCCAACAATGCACACAAACACACACTGTCCAGACAGCGGAAGAGGCAGGTGTCAAGCTGGCACCTTTATCAACCCAAACATTCACCCCAGAGAATACCCTTCACTGAGACCAAAAGCTGGCGATGGCTAAAGATAGTGTCTGTTGAAAGCAAAGTCTTATCTTCCTTGGAGTGAAGCTGACACTGAGTGACAGGGATGTTGGTTGGGACAAGGCTGCAGATACAGTAGAAGACAGTGGAGTGCACCGTACTTTGACTGACTGACTGACGGACTAAGGCGTGATTGGCACGGCTGCATGGCTGCACCATTAGCTTAGCCTTCTGCCACCATTCATTTCCCTGCTTCCTCCCTCCTGGTTTGAATGTGGCCTCTTAGAGGTGCAGTATCTCAGTGAAACCAGGCGCTGTGATTTATATTCATGGCCATCTGCCTCACTCACTCACCTCTCTGTTCTTTGGCTCTAACGATGCAATGACTTCTGCATGTACAGTCAATCCCCACACTCTCACCTATCTCCCTCTGCCACTGAATAGAGTGTCTGCACTGCCTCAGTCACATGACTTTGCTTGTGTGTGGTGGGTCATTCCTAATGAGGTGATGCTGCCTGACTCATCGTCTCTATAGCGACCACACTCCCTCCCTTTCTCCATTCCCAGCCTTTCTTTCTGTTGTCCTGTAAGACGGTGCAGCGGTTTCTCACTCATTCCCTCTAACTTCCCCAAATTGCCAATAGGTAGCTGCTTGGATGATGGATATCTCTGTCCTCACATGTACCCCGACACTGCCCTTTGTGGAAATATCAGGATTGTGCACAGGAGTCTAACGCTGCTCCCTTTTCTTGTCTCTTTTCCTTTAGAAGCAAGCACGCTGAAGGTGGGAAAAAATATGGTGGACACTTGTGTAGTCCTGTCAGCGGTGATAAAAGAAATACTGTAATGATGTGGGTACTGTACTCTGCCAAACTGTCAGCAAAAAGGGTGAGAAGAGGGACAGAGGGAGCAATGAAAAGAAGGAGAAGCAGCTGACACCTGACATGGTCTTAAAATAGCCTGACAGGTTTCGAGTATTGGACATTCATTGAACAGGATCTCCTGCACGTGACATCATCACAGCGCGATGCATTCTGCAATCTGTCAATCAGCTGATCAATTTGAGGATTAATTTGACAAACATGGGCAAGTCACAAGTCTGAAATGTTAAGCCATAAACAAAGAGAGGAAATGTGTTAAGCAGCGATGAGGGATGAGTTAAGGTGGGTTGGGACAGGAGTGCAGACAGAGGAAAGGGGTATTTATCATAGTGTTAGTGGGAGGAAGAATAGAAAAAACAAACAAAAAAAACCATAACCATTGGGTGAGGCGGAAGCTTGTAGTTTGCTATTCCACCACAAGCAGAGAGAAAGAGAGCTAAAATAGCTGCTTGCGGTGGGTAGGGAAAAAAAAAACTAAGACAATGATCTAATGAAAAGCCATGGACACAACAGCACACAAAGGGGCCCATAAGCTAGTTAATGGCATCCACTATAGGAGTTAATTCCTCCTACATATGGGTCCAGCCATGGGGCCAGACAGGAAAATGGCTGAGGCTGAGACAGATGTGAAGGGGGGGGGTTCAGAGAAAGGTGAGGAGGATGGGGACCTGAGAGGGGGAGTTAAGGCTCCAGGGTAAGCTGGCACTGATGGCCAGTACACTCTCTGTGACCTTGGATCTGGGTCAGGTCTATCTCTGCACTTTGAGAGGCTAGTGATTGAGAAGCCTGGCCGGGCTGATTGGGGCTCTTTAGGAGTGCTTGTGTCGAGGCCCTGCTGCATCAGAGAGCCCATTACAAGAGGCTGGAGCACTCCCAAAAGGGGCTACACCCCCCCCACCCACCCACCCCATCACCTCTCTTCCCCCTCAGGAGCCTCGCTGAACACATAAGGAACCGGGAGGGGTTGACTGATGTGGACGGGAACAAGGGGGGGAGCAAGAGTACACAGTGCATGTGCAGTTAAGAAAACAGAGAGGTGGCTGTGAGGGAAAGAAGCCGAAGAAAAGTGGAAGGAAAAGTGTAAGAGATGCTCAAAAGAGCCTGCAGCTGCTTGTGATGGCCAGATGTGATCTGAGAGATAAACCAACCAGGGAAAGGCAAGAGAAGAAGAGAAAAGGAGGATGAGGAACATAACAGAGGAAAGTAAGCAGAGATAAAGAGAGGGACAGTGAAAGAAAAGGCCTTAAATGAGTGTGTGATTAACTGAAAAGAGGAAGAGAGACAAAATGAGAGAAAGACACTGAAGCACCTGGAAATGGGATGCTGTAAATATAATCTGGGAGCAACTTTGGCCAGTTACTGTGTTATCTTAACACAATGTTTCTGCTACAAGATAGGAACAACAAACTTTCAATTGGTCCTGAAAAACTAAAAAAAGTAGGGGAAAAGGTACAGGATGGAGAAAAGGGGCCGAGTAATGGAAAACAGAGAGATCCAGGAGTACAGGTTAAAGATTTGGACAAATAAATTGCTATGTGAAATGAATGAAATAATACTAGATGGGATACAGTATGTGCACCATCAGATGTGTGTGAGGCAACAGTGTGAAGAGGAAGATGTTTATTTAGGTGATGAAAAAAAGGAGATTTACAAGAAAATTTGCTATTCATGAAGTGATATGAATGCATTCTATCTTCACGTTTAGGTTGAGACTGGCTTCTTTGTACAGAAAAGGAATGAAGTTAATTTCTCGTTTATCTCTCATAGATACTGGACTGACCTTGTGTGATGTTTTGTGCAGTGTGTGTGATTATGTGTGTGTGCATGCGTGCAGGTCAGGCTGGTGTCGTCAGAACCAAGGAAGAAATCTAGAAAGAGTTTTGGTTATAAGTCAAAGAGAGATAGAGAGAGAGAGAGAGAGAGAGAGAGAGAGAGAGAGAGAGAGAGAGAGAGAGAGAGAGAGAGAGAAGGGCAGAGAGACGACTAAAGATCGAGAAAGAAAAGGGAGGGATATCAACATCAAACATGACCACTACACAAGGTGCTGGGTTAGGAGGGGATATGGGAGGAGGAAGGGAGACAAGGGAGGAGGAGTAGGAGGAGGGGGGAGGAAGGGGCGAGCTGTGGTTGTTATGTTCATTGTGGTCTTTACCTTTTTGATCCACTTCTATTCAAGCATCGGAAAAAGGAGAAAGAAGGAGATAGAAAGATAAAAGAGAAAGACAGGAAGGAAGAGAGAGAGGGAGAGAGAGGGAAAGTAAAGAACGAAAGAAAAAACAGGTGCAGGAAAAAAGAGAAAATTGAGATTAAATAAAATGCTGTCCTTTCTCTCTGTGTCTTTTCTTTCTTTTTTTTTTTATTTAAAAAGCAAGTTATCTGTCTGTGTTATGGTTGGCTACTCAGAGAAAGGATGGCTCAAATGGAAAATGAGGAGGGGAAAATGGCCTGACCTGGGTTTAAATCCATTTCCATTTCATTTCAGCTTTATCAATAATCCCCCCAACAACACAATTCACCCCCAACCACACACTCTCGACCCCACCTCCAGCCCTCTTATTGCCACATCCCTCCCTCACTGCCTCCCACTTTCCTTAATACCCGAACTTCAGCTTCCAGAACCTGTAGGAAAGAGATACTGAGGGAAAGCAACTTAGCGGCAAAGTCCTCTTCAGCTGTGGAAATAAACAAAGAAAGGAAGAAGTAGAGGAAGATATAGGGGGAGTAGAGGGTGGAAGGGTGGATGTCTCCATCTGTGGCACATTGCCTTCGGAGGGATCACCAAATCCCTCTCTCCTCTCTCTCTGAGTACAGTCGGTGTTGACATTAGAGCAGTCCCTTGATCTAAAGAAAGCGGTGCTTTTGGCTTTGCTCAATTTACAGAGTCAGGATGCTCGCTATAGAAGCCAGCAAAAACACTCAACCCATCGACCGTCCAATCAATGGGGAGCTGCCGGCTTGCCTGGCCGAGGCTAGCTCATCAAAGAAAAAGAGAACAAACAACAGGAGCAAGGGAGGGTTTGACAGAGTGGAACGCCTCAGAAACACAGCGAGAAACCGAGAGACACAGTTATAAGAGGGGGAAGGGATGGGGGGGAGGGGATGGGAGGGTGGGGCTGGGGCTGGGTGGGTTGGAAGAGACAAAAGAGAGATGAGAGGAATGTCTGCAGCTGGTTCGTCACACATGAATCAATAGGTTGGTGTGATGAGTCACAGCGCAGCCTCAGCTGACATGAGCAGGTGAGGCGTGGCTCCGTGAGCGTCTATGATGCTATAAGTGAAGAAGGTCCGTGAGCAGCTGGATATCAGCTCCACCTCAAAGATTACAACCCTGGTACATGCTTTTCCTCTGTTTTAAGACGGAAGTGGTGCGAGACTGGATCCTCGTGTCTCCTGGGAAGAGATGTGTCAAAAGGCACATGGCTGGTGGATCCCTGCTGCGGGTGAGATTGTATCGTGTGGGCTGCGGTAAGTCTAGTGTCTCCGGGGAGCCCTGTGAAATTGTCATGACACCTTACATGGTCGCCCATAAAGAAAACAAAAATGGTGAGAGCATTAGGGAGAGAGAGATGTAAAAAAGACAAATATGGAGCAAAAATAAAAAGGGAAAGAGAGTGTTAGCAGCAGTCGCTTGATCTGTGTGGGGGATGGCCTTGCATCCTGGCAGCAGTACAGCAGTGGCAGCATCAGTATCAGCAGCAACACTGATCATTTATCATCTTATGCCAAGATCAAACTGGACAAACAACCTCCACGAAAACCTGGGGAATGGAAGCCATTTTCTGCCTAGAGGGGTAAACATGGCAAAGCTATGAATGTGAGCCCTGTGATGACGGGGCAGGGGGCAAGAAAGCATCACATCCCAGCCACCAACTGTGAGAGCAATCATTAGCTCCAAGGTTAGGGGAGGGAAAGATCAGCCAGAGAACATCCAAAGCTTTCATCCTGAGTGAAACAACTGCAGGGGAGTAGAGAGGGACATCAGAGCCAGAGGAGCTGGCTAACACTAGAGGCTCTCCATTTCATCCAAATGTAGGGTTACAGTCCTAAAAAGATGGTACACTTAACACAATCAGGGACCACTGGGTAGGCTTTTCCTTAAAAGGATCAAAATCATGTGTGGTGCACAGCTGTGGTGTGTACAGGCAGAGGGAAAGAGATAAATGTGAATCTGAAAGCTGCAGAGAGAGAGAGAGAGAGAGAGAGAGAGAGAGAGAGAGAGAGAGAGAGAGAGAGAGAGAGAGAGAGAGAGAG
>JAQQZY010000007.1:29774751-29785168 GCA_030068375.1 Ostorhinchus rueppellii
AGATAGATAGATAGATAGATAGATAGATAGATAGATAGATAGATAGATAGATAGATAGATAGATAGATAGATAGTTGGATAACTTTCACATTTAACTTGCTGTCCTCCCTAGTGTTTGCTGCCATTAACAAACATAATCAACATTTAACTACACACCCTGGGGTCTGCTCTGCAGCAGGTGCTGGCATCGTTTTCGTTTTCTTTCTTCTTTTGCAGTAAGAATGAGAATGCCACCGCACTGCCCCATGGGAAGGCCCAGGCTGACTAATGTAAGCACACTAGAGTGGGACGGCTGGTCTTAATTATGGTAACAGACGCCGAGGGGGATGCACTGGTGCCCACCAACGTGTGAGGAGCTTAGGACTGCCAGGGCCAATAATTAGCACGTGGGTAAACCCCCCCAACACTAGCATTACCACACAGGAAAATACTGACACTCCGGTAACCTACATTAAACACAAACACTGCAGTTAAAGGCCAAATAAACACAGATAGTACATGGGAGAAGCTATTCATTATCATCTGTGCAGGGCTGTATAGCTATTTCCGTCGACATTTCTGATTAGTTCTTGGGTTTGCATTGGCACGGATGTGAAGACACGATACATAGAAGCTACAATTCTATGAATTGTGAAAAAAATGGGTCTTTTTAAAGTTACATAACATATTTCCTTTCAATATACCACTACAGATTGCTCATATGTTGTTCATTTTTTGCCATTTCTGCTACTAAACATCGTAAACTTTGCATAAATAAAGCACACTTTCAATTTAAATCTTTTGAGAAAGAACAGAAGGCATGTCTGTTCCATATTTAATACTTCTCCATGTAAAAAAGTAAAGAAATAAATACATAAAAGTAATGTTTTATGGTTTTTCCAACATAAAAATGAATTTGCACATGTATATTTTAATGAAATCAGGTGACGTGTACTAACAGAGGTGAAAAGTCTCTATTAAATGTTTTTTTTTTTATCATTGGTAATGAGGAACAAACACGTTGATTTTTCTCTTTTGGCCTGAACAGGAACTGTCAAAGAAGCAAAATAGTGTAGTTAAGATGCTTTTATTTTATTTTTAATAAAGTGTATTATTCTTATTATGTGTAAGTATATGTTTGTTTGTTTTTTATTTTTATTTATTTATGTTTTTTTTTTTTGGGGGGGGGGGTGTTGGGCTTGTAGTCTTTTCTGTTTGTTTTAAGTTTGATTTTGTGGTGGGTGTTTTGGTTTGTTTGTACTCATTAAAAGTATATGTCTGGGTTTTGTAGATTGAAAAAGCTTCAATAAAATCATATAAAAAAATACAAATAAATAAATAAAGTGCATTTATATTTTCTTACACCTCTTGTTATTTCTGCCCCTCAGGACTCAAGTCTCCCAGATGACATTTTCCCCAAAACACAGGTGCAAATAAACACATGTCGACATCCAGGTAAAGGAAAAAAAAAAAAGCAGGAAATCTCTGTGCCATATGCAGGCCCAGTGACTCAGCCGATGTCAGAGCCAATTCCAGTTTTATTGAAATGATTTCAAATGGTTGGAACCCCTATTAAAAAGCTCCTCCGTGTGTCGGGGCAGGGAGAATATGATTTAGTGGCTGTTTTTGCTCTGGCCCTGCTCGCTGTGTGTCACCGGCCCTTACTGTGGTATGCATGGCCTTCCTCTGCACGGGGCTATGAAAGCAATTGTGATTGTGATTCTGTAGTCAGCAAAACGCTTGAATGGCCCCGAGTTAGCATGCACAAGCACACACACACACACACACACACACACAACCAGCATCCCCATACTGGGCCGCTGATTACTTCAACCCATTTGACTCTCACTCATCCTTTCTGTCTCTCTGTCACATACCGCAGAGTTTGTCATTAGCTAATAACACCGCCGGGCATGGAACATGAACATATACTACAACCTACTTTACAAGCACTGTCAGCCATGTTTAAATGCTCCGGGTATTAAACATAAGCTTTGTGCATTTACATTAAACACATCTATATTTATTCATTACCAGGAGGCAACTAATAGGGTTTTCCAGTTGTGACACCAGTTATTAGTAATGGAGGAGACAAATAATTGATATTTGGAACCGACAGACATCAGTAGAAACATGAGTCACTGTGTTTTAGAATAAAAACAACATACATCCTTGCTGCAAAGGCTTTAATTTGACCAAGAAAGAAAGAAATAAGAGACAAATCAATAACATCTCTTCATCTATCTAATAACTCTAATAACTCTTTTAGTTCTTTTATCTGTGTGCAGCACTTTGGCTAACTGTGTAAATAAAGCTGGACTGAATCACATGTAATGTGGTGATCACATTTACGGCTGCCATAGCTAATATCATGTAATGCATTGGTTTTAACTAAATAATTCATACATGCAGCCCACTGTTCAAATTATAAAACAAAGAAAAAACACAAAAGTTGAGAAAAAAGTCAGGACGAAATGTCATTTTTAGTAAAAAACAAAAAAACCCTCATAATTTTACAAAGTCACATCAAAATTTTCAGCAAAACAGGCAGGATAAAGGATTAAATTGTAATATTCCAAGAAATAAGTTGTAATTTTATGAAGAAAATAAAATTATCAATGCAGTACATCCCCTAAAATAATACTGATACTTGTTTGGATTTGACAAATAATGCATGCAAATGTTCCTTCATTTTAGATGAGTAGCATTTTTCTTGTTTTGCATCCTCACTTGCTTGTGTTCTTCAGGTTCAGTTACTGAATAAATAAATGTTTTCTCACTTTAGTGCTAACACGCTGATATTCATAACCAATCAGATAGTGCTGGGGGCGGGACGTTGTTGGAGACTACACAGTGGTAACTACAGACAGAAAACAGCATATACTGCATATAACTAGCACAAGAATAGGAACTAGTATCTAAAACAGGGGTGTACAACATGTGGCCCTGCCCACCAAAGGGTCCAGTTGGGCCCTTGTGAGGACTTTGTGAAATGCTAAAATTAAACAAAGACTTTAACAATCATTTTAGTTCAGGGGTCATATACAAACCAATTCAATTTCAAGTCGGTCAAACTGGTAAAATACTGTCATAATATCCAATAAATACTCACAACTCTGTAAACATTTTCATGTATTTACAGCAAAACCAAGTTTAATTTTGCAAAACATGTGAATAATCTGAGGAAATATGAACAACCTGTAGTGCAAATGAAGTTGTGTACATGTATACGTTGTTTTTTTTGTCTTTACTTGTCTTACTGCATATTCAAAATAAATAAATAAAAAGTAAAGTGTTATAAGAGAAGTGCAATTTTAATAATAATATGTGTTATTGAATGTTTTGTGTATTTGTAGATCTACTGTGATCGATAAGTTATAATGTACCTGTAAATGATAAACTGAAGCAGAATATTGTAAAAATTACACTTATTTTTTCAGTTTGTCTATAGTATTCACATTGTTTTAAAAGCATAATTTGTAGATGTAAACATTTTCATACCACAATTTTACTTTTTTTCACTCCAAAACATAGAGAAAAGTTTGGATTTGACATTAGTTCTATATTAATATGTTATTATTTCACTGGTCCGGCCCACTTCAGATCAAATTTGGCTTAATGTGGCCCCTGAACTAAAATGAGTTTGACACCCCTGATCTATAATGTATAGTGTAGAAAATATAGACGTATACGACACTAGACAGGTTTTCTAGCACTGACATCCTGCATCTCACAATCCATTACGGCTATCCTGCTTCTTTTGTCTAATGGCACAATTAGTGCTATTAGTGCTTTAAAGCCACCTGCTGCTGGAGTTCACCTTTTAATACATTAAATATGGATGTAATTTAGTTAAAAGTGGATGTATATGGCACAGGAGACGAGCAGCTACAAGTATAAGAACATAAAAACTGCTACTGTAGGATTTACTCTGCAACATTTTCATACAAATATTTATTTCCTGCAAACAACAGCAAACTCTTTCACTTTAAAACAATTACATGAGTTAATAAGCAGATTAATGTTAGGTGAGAGTAACATGAACAATTATGTTCATATCAAATGATTTCATGTCCATATCCATGTGAAAATATCATATAAACTGCTGTACACATCTGCCAACAGCTGACAGGTGACTGTATCCGTGACAATGAGCCTGGTAGTCATGTGATGATTGTATGTGGTACAACATGACGTTAATATTCCCAGTCATAACACACTGAGCTGCAGAAAATAGCATGCACTATGCACAGTATGCATGTATGTAGTGACAGAGGCAGCTACAGTAACAGCAACTCATTTATTTGATCAGATAGCCGATAAAAAAAAATAAAAAAAACATCCTAGGAAAACGCACAAATGCTAAATATGGGCAGACCTCTGTTTACGACCTCATTTCTCTTTGGGATGATGAGTGAAACACCCGCGTCATGTTGCCGGAAACTGACCGAATACATTAATATAAAGTAATCAAACCTTTGCACGGTGTACACAAATGCAGTCCCGTAATAAAAGACAAAACCCAGATAAGGCATTCAAATGGAGCGCATCATTTCCCAGCTTATCTGAGGCAGAGGAGACCACCATCCAACAAAGCCAGCTCTTCAGCCATGCTCTATCTAAGCAGATATCAGTTGTTGGGAGGATATATGAGCTGGGTGGGGCCTGGGTGTATAAACACAGGGCCCTACTCTGTGCACTGGCTGCTATTGCTCTACTGTGGGCACCTCGGCAGCAGCAGTCAGGACTGTTTGATTAAGGTATTCAAATAAAGGAGCAGACACTGTGTTCCCATTTCACAGAGCAAACCCAGGCTGCTGGACAAACGCATGGCCACAGTGCAATTACAGTCATACATTATGTATTAGGAAGTCTATGTACTTTCAATGCATTCTACACTGCAAATTAGTAGTGTATTTGCACAATATATATTATATGAGCAATATATGTATCCTAGCGCCCTGTGAGGCACCAGAAAAGCATTAAAACATGGCCCAGTTTAAGGTTCCCATCATAGCACAGAGCTGTTGTAATGGTATTATCCTGTGTAATTTCTCCCTGGCTGTAGAAGGGTAAGTAATAAAAGACTGAGACACACACTAAGAGAGAAATAAAGAGAGTATTGAACGCACTGAAGTAGACATCTTCAAGGTTATTTATGGGTCTTTCTAAATCATCACAATCTGTGCTTGAAGTACATTTTCTCCTCATTTCACCCTCCCCTTTCTTTCCATTCTTCACTATTGTGATGTACAGTGTAATTTCCAAGTAAATACAGTTGAGAAAAAAGGTCATTAGGCTTGAAGGATTACTCGAGAGCACTCGCTGAAAAACTCGCAGGTTTGGTTTTTTTGTTCTCCAAAGATGTTTTTGTTGATCTTGGTCAGCGCCGCCACCGTGATAGACATGATTCACACAGCAATTATCAGCAGATTAAATAAGGTGAGAGGGATTGTGGTGATCTAACGTTACTGATAATGTGAATGAAACAGTGTGACAAAGGCTGAAAACAGCAGCGCACATGTTTCCTCAAAGTCACATAAACTTACTAATTAGTCAAACCAGGCTCGTGGCTGTGAACAGCATCCAGAGTGAGGCAGTAGCACGTTAAAAACAGGTTTGCAAATAAATAGACTGTAAAGCTAAAATACATGCACATGCTCGTTTTTCCCTAATTAAGCTCGCATGTGACTCAGATTAACACTGTTAATTTCGCAGCGATAAAAGGAGGAATGTTTTCTCGGTCTGCAAATTACTTTTTTTTACACAGAACTGGAGCAGCCAGAAAGGAGTTAACCGGTGCTACATTTCAATATGGTTTCCAAAAAAATGCAACCATCTTACCAAAAGCTTCTTTTAATGCAAATTATTTTGACTCGTTTCCAATGATATTATCCCAAAAGAATCCACCAGAGACGCACTAGAAGCCAAAAATTCGACTAACAAATTCAGCTACAGACCTGAATATCTGCATGAATATGCAAAGTAAGCTTATAATAACAACTGACCGCAGTGCTGTGATTAACCTTTTGCCTCCAAACTGCTAAAGAAAGAGACCTGGGCAGAATGTGAAATTGGCCGACCAGGGCTGTCAGAGATGATTAGAAAGAGGCAGATCTGATCCGTAGATACAGTACCTACATAACAAATCACATGTCTCTTTAATGCCACAGTGCCTTTGACAAGCGTTTCAGGAGAGGAACTTGACCACGTGCAGTGTGTTAACAGGACACCAAATGATCCCCGCTGGTCCCTGCCTCATTTGCAATGCTAGTGAAGGTAGTTAGTGTTACACATGTGATGATAGCAAATTATACCTCCCCTTGTGAAAAGAACTCCCACTCCCAGAAGCAGAGCAGCCGCCCCAGCTTTATTCTGGGATGTCAATAATTCAAGCCAACAATTGTAATTTTGCGTGGCACTGCACTTTTGTCCCACTGACAGCACTTGGTGTCAGTTTCTGGCACATTTAAAAGCACTATCTATCCTTTAATATCTCTATACTGGCTTTCTTTGCAGGACTCGTGCAGTGTGTGGGTATCAGCATATTCCCGGGATTATGTGCACGGAGGATGATCTTAATTTATTTGACCTACAAAAGGATACAGACAGTTACGTGAGCCTATTTGCGTGTCACAGGTGTAAAACTGCTTATCAGTAAATCTGTGATCACATAGGAATTGTACTGTTTTTGTCTCTTAAGTATATCCAACAAACCAGGGGGAATCTCATTAAAAGGGTTTTTTTAAAGCCCTGAACTTGAGTGATGATGTTTGCAGTTCATTACCGGAATGTTTCCTTCAGTTACAGAGATTTTCCATTGCCCACACAATGCAAGAAAAACATGCCCAACTGTTCTGTTTTTTTTTTTTTTTTTGTGCCAATGAGTGAGAGCTACCTCTATTTGACAAATAAACCCCTAATGTCTTTATCTGGGAAGCATAAGAAGTTCATCTCCTGCAGCAGGTCAACATGTAGAGCCTGTTGATTTGTAAACCTAAACCAACAGCGGTGAGTGACATCTAAGCCTAATTTGGTGATTGCATTTTGCTGTTAACACTACAACACAGTTAATTTAATAGCTTTAAATGATCTCCCTGGTGTTTTCTCTGCTCCCTGTGTTCTCCCACAGCAGCTTCATCAATGCCAATCTTACTTTGTGCAGCTTTTATAACCTATAGTTTCAATTAAACCCCAGGAGTTACAGTGATGCTGTGATATTTAATGTTGGGGTTTTTTTTTTTGTTCAATTATTATTTTTTCCCTGGGTTCGTTCTGCCAGGATTACTAACCTCCTTTATGTTGCCATTTTCCTGCAGAAATGCCAATGTACAAATATGATGCTTTAAATGCCACCTTGCAATAGAGTTAGAAGAGGTCACAAGCCAAACGCTGCAGGGTGTCAGAACTAAAGAGGGAGAAGGAGTAAAGACTTGTGCCAACCGGCCTCTGTGGTTTCTCGTTACAAAGTAATTAACAGTACATTACTGGCACACATCCATTTAATCGTTGAACTCCCAGAGGAGAACCATGTAAGCTATAAGAAATCATTCAGAGGGAAGATAACGTTGGAGCGGGGAGCAGATTGGGGCAGTATGGATTCTATACAGTCCCTGGTATTCCACATCGGGTGGGACACTTAATGCCAGCTTTGTGCAAAACACAACTGCGCAAAATCACCAAGGGGGAATTATAATTACATGTTAGTTTTAGTGGGAAAAAAGTTAGACTAAACATTTTTTTTAACAGTAACATAAAAAAAAGCAGAGTTCAGAGTCCTTCTAAGTCCTATTTCTGTGTAAATTAAAAGCAGTCCGTTCTTACACAGGTCACTTTAGTTGCTGATACTTCACTCTTTTTTTTTTCTTTTTGTGCAAAGTCTGCTTTATTCGGAGCAAGTGTGCGTGCGTCCGTGGATAAAACGCGGCCAAAGCATGGGTTTGCGTTGCGTAAATGTTGCAGCCTGTGCAGGACAACACTTGTACAGAATGACAGGTGAGACATGGAGCTTTTAGTGCAAGAGGAGACACGATGTGATCTTTACCTTGTTCGAGTGGTAATAGTCCAACGAGCTCAGACAACTTGGATCAGTCGGTAGGGAGCATGAACCCACATTTGCCGGGGGCGCAGGATAAAATCTCACGTCCATCTCAGGTTGTGCGAGACTGAAGGCATGAAATCACTTTCAGCGTCTTTGACTCACTATTGTCTAAGCAAACACAACGCCAAAGCAGGAGAGAAAGAAGTGGGTGAGTTTTACTCGGTTCACTCTCCCGTCAACATCCGTTCGCTGCCGAACTTCGGCACCAACTCTGGTGATGCGCAGTCCTCCTCAGATCCGCACCAGGATGGAACACTCACTCACTCACTCCCTCACTCACTCACTCAGAACGCACAGAACAAAATTGCATGGATACGCACGTGTTGGCAAAAGTATCCCGCTGTTCCACAACAAATAAAAGCACACCTCCAACTGAAATCCGCTCTTAAAAGATGTTTTTACGCGTGAGCTCAAGCCCATAAATGCGCAGCCTCTGTTTTCCACTGCTCTCAGGACTCCACACAGGCTTTGTTATGGAGGTGCATATTCTTGCATTGGTTCCAGTGCAGAAGTGGTTGGACTTCCCTCTGCCATGCGACCTCTGCCGATAATAAACGGGAAAGAGGAACGGAGGGAGAAGGGGGAGGGGAGATTGGTGGCTGCCTTGGCAACCGCTCTCCTTTCTGCAACTGCGCGCTTCTGATTAGCTGGAAATGTAGTAGTGTGCACGGCTGTGCATTATAAAGCACACTCCGCTTCCATCAGAGCTTCTAAAGGCCTCCATTTGGGTTATTGTGCCAAGGCAGATGGAAGGAGGTTGCACACATCCTCTGTGTAGTTCAAGCAGGTTTTTTTTTTTCTTGCATGGCTACTACCTGAACCTGTTGGGTTTAATGTCGACATCACCTGATTATGCAAAACCATTCCCTTCCACAGCCTAAAGCAGTGAGTAAAATGGACTTGGATAGGCCTCTGTACACTCCTCATTTTACTGTTATGCTTATAAATGATAAAGCAAAGAGAAAGTGGATATTCATATTTATAAACTCCAGATCTATTCCTGAAATGTTAATTTAATGGTCAACTTTTTTTCTAGTCTGCACATAACCCATAAAGACCCAAACAACCACCGCTGACCAAAATAATCTACTAATATAAAATGTTTAATAACTTCAGATCCATTAATCCTATCAATACACGTAAAAAAAAAAAAAAAGATGTCAAATATAGTTTTTCATTTTTTCATGGTCATCATATATGACCCATTTGGATGCTCTGTAGTTACCATGGAAACACTGTCATCTTCTACAGCATGCATTCACCAGTAAAACCCATGGAACTGGATCAGTGACAGTGGATGGACACACTGGGTTTGTGTTCAGATTTTGTTGAAAAAGTCACTTTTTTTTTCTCTCTGTTTGTGATATTATGAGAATTAACTTTAATGTGAGGTTTTTATGAACATCTATATGATCAGTAAATTAAATAACGGAAAATGTCAAATTTTTATTGAAGAAACGCAAAATACAGAGGCTAATATTATAATGACTCGTAATAAATCACTAAAGAAGGGAGAAAAATGTATTTGGGAACTGACGCAAAAGTCACTCTGGGTCTTTATGGGTTAAACCTGCCAAATCTGAACCATTAGAACATTGACAGAAAATTCCAGTTCTTTTAAACCGGAGCCTTTATTGGTCCTTCTGAACAACCAAGAAATGTTATTTTCAAATATCAATTTCCACGTACAATTTTCAATTTTGTATCATATTTGCAGAGGTGGACAATCCCAGCTCCATAAAGTCAAAGTCCTGTCATGTATTGGTTCTTCCTGTTCACTGAACACAGGTGATTCCACTGATGATCCTTCATCTACCTGGATCAGGAGGTGTGTTCATCCAAATGGGCTGGTTCAGTGAGTGGTTGGAACAAGTACATGGCAGGACTTTGACTTTATGGAGCTGGGAATGTCCACCTCAGCATATTTGATACATCAGGTCTCAATGCTAAAATATTATTTTTGAACAAACAAAGACATAATCTAACACAAACATGTCGAGCACATTGGTAATTCTTTTTCTTTTTTGTTTTTATTGGAAAAGGAGTAAGATATCTCAATATTAACATTCATACATAGGATATCTATTACAGTCCTTTTAAAGTTCTTATTTTTACATACAAAATTGTCAAACAGAAAGAAAAAAAACATATGAACGGAGTGCTTACAGTTTTGGTATTTCTCACTTTAAAAAAGGACAATTGCAGCTTTCATTACCAATGGGTTCTTTAGACAACATACATGTTTGGTAATTCCTTTTCAAAATTGTCAAAGATCTTCCTCCTTCCTTATTAATTTAACATTGTAGTGTCACTGCAAAGGCCTCTGGTGGACGAACC
>JAQQZY010000007.1:29842038-29852480 GCA_030068375.1 Ostorhinchus rueppellii
ATTTTTGGGGCCATGATGTGAAAAAGGAGGGTGACAAAGGCGAGGATACCAAGAAAATTACGGAGCACAAACACAGACACTGTACACGCTACGCCACACTACTACAGTATGGGGCTGGAGACAAAATGGCGGAAGAGACTCTGGCGTCGTAAAGTCGAAACGGCGTAAGTCGAGTACGGCGTAACCCGAGGAACACCTGTATTTACTTTTTAGCAAGTGCTGATTGGATGTCTTAGGGCAAGAGGAGGTAGATAAGGATGCCCAATACCACAGTAAGGTAGTATTTCAGTGAGTACTTTATAAAGGGTTAATAATTTACCCTGTAGCTTTTTACGCATGCTGACATTTTCAGTATTTTGTGTGATATTTTTAGTGATTTTGCTGCTAAACTGATTTTCATTGTTCCTGTGACAGTGAAAATAAAGTTCTGTTCTATTCTATTCTATTCTATTCTATTCTACGTTGGATACTGATTGACTCTTCAGTATCTTGTAGTATCACACCTGTCCTTTGGCTTTGTCCCTGAAAATACCCGAAGAGGTCAGCGTCACTGCATCACTCGCTGAATGTGTCCTTGCATCTCTTTTCAAATACGTTTCAACAGATTCGTGCATGCATTCTCCACACCAGCTTTGATTCATGCTTGACACTGGTGTCAGACGTGAAGAAAAGCAGTAATCCAACACTCGCTTGGTATGAACCTCACAGATCTCTGTATATTTTCCATAAAGCGATGCTGGAGATGAAAGTTCATGTAACAGTGAGCTCATGCTTTCCTTCAAGCGTCTGCACATTTTTTTTAATGAATTTTTTTTTATTTTTTATCAGTGACTTGAATTTTTAAGTAGCATTCGGAATGTTTTAGAAAATCTGCAAAAAAAAAGAAAAAGAAAAAACATAGTCTGAACCCCACAGTGGGCTGGTGATATTCAGCAAGACCTGCATGAATAAACTCCAACATGCGAAAGGTAGGAAGCAAGCAATCAAACGTTGACATCAGTGGGTGTTGTGTCTCTTTTTGCGAGAAGGAAAACAAGTTGGTTGATGTGAAAAAAAGAACATCCCGATATCAAACTGCCCAAAGGACACAGCACATGTACTTTTCTTTTCCCTAACAAAGGAAGCACATTTCTGGAGTATTAATCCAGCTTAAGATAAACAGTGGTAATGAGGCAGTCTTATTGTCTGAGCAGCCTGCCTCCCTCCCCTTTTCTCTGTATGTGGCTGGGAGAAGACGGTGCTGCCTGTGTTGCTAGGATGGAGCAGAAACTCTTGTGTGTATTTTTTTTTTTTGGCCAAGACTCTTGCAAGTCTGTGTATTGTGCCCTTGTCCTTCTTCCATCAGGCCATGTCAGCCAAAGACAAGAATTATAGCCAGTTACATCGAAATTTGGAGCAACAGCTGTTATTGGATGACCAGCTGAGAGAGGGGAGATGGATAGGGGTGGTGGTAGGGGGAGCCGTGGTGTGCTGGTTGTATGCTGCCTTTTGTTAAAGACATTGAGATCATTGTTGATGGGTAGAGTGTGTTCTTCTCTTATCGCACGGCTACAGCTACTCAGTAGGGATCACAAGGCAAAAGAGGCAGAGCTAGTGCTGTAAAAAATGTCCGTGTTCTTCTCCCTGTGCACAGTCCACATAAAGCCTCGGAGCAGAATGTACGGTACAGCCGGCAGATGGCTGACAATGGCAGGTAGATATTGCCACCTGTGTACAGTGGCGTGATATCAAAATGTGATAAATGAACGTCATGTAAATTGCATGAGATGCTATTAAAGCCGGGCTGTTTCTCAGCTGGGAGGGAAAAGTGCACTCTCAGACAATCTTGCACCGCTGTAAGATATAGTGACATTGCGTACTTGAATATGAAGCGTTGTAAGTTATGTTTGCACTTTGCCAAAGCCGTGTTCATTTACACCAGAGGTAGATTACTTCCTAAGCCGTGCACCCGATCAGTCAACACCTCCTCATACAGAAAAACGTATGAATAGTTTGATTGTCGCTCACTCTGGAACAATATTTATGCATGAAATTTGCACAAAGGTGATACGACAATGCAGTTAAAGGGCTCGTGTTTAGCTAAACCCATTTTTATTAGTCTTTGGTTCATTTATTTGTGGATTTGGACTGTAATAGTTCAGAAAGCTTGAATTTCAACCCTCCAGATGCTGCAAAACTATCTTTATATTCATTCAGTTTTATCCTTGTAGCACCCTACAATGTAATAATTTCCTGAAAATGTAATAAAATGTGCACTTAACTCAATCAAAAATGTAATAAAACCCAATAATGTAATAACTTCACCAATAATGTAATAAAATATCCTGACTGATATTGTAAAAACACTTTTACAGATAATGTAATACCTTATTACATTATTGGAAATGTATTACATTTTCAGGTGGGTGCATTATCTGTGAAGTTTGACATAATCAGTTTTGAGGAAAAAAAAAAAGACCCACCTGAAAATGTAATAAATTCTCAATAATGTAATAAGGTATAACATTATCAGTAAAAATGTTATTACAGTGTCATGTCAATTAGGGTATGTTATTACACTATTGGGGAAGTTATTACATTATTGGGTTTTATTACATTTTTGATTTAGTTAAGTTCAAATTGTATTACATTTTCAGGAAATTATTACATTATTTGGTGTTACAATCCTCAAATGGGGTTCCTTGAGCCTATCCCAGCTACTTAAGGGTTTATGCGGGGTACACCCTGGACAAGTCGCCAGTTCATCCCAGGGCTGAACATATAGAGATAAACAATTACTCTCACATTCACACCTATGGGCAATTTATATTAACCCATTAACTTATCAGTGCGTGTCTTTGGATGGTGGGAGGAAGCAGAGGACCCTTAGAGAACCCACACTGACATGAGGAGGTCCCACCATCGACTGGTGCTAGAATCGAACCAAGCACCAGTCGATGGTGGACAAGCTGTGAGGCACGCGTGCTGTCCACTGCACCACTGTGTCCTGTCTTTATATTCATTCCGCCAAAAATTGAGTGGATTTCAACAGCCTGTTTCAATTCCTTCATAATTTGTTACATCTATAACTAGTTACATCATGATGTTTGCACAAATAAGGTCAAAAACTTCGGCCAAACATTCCTCCGAGTACGACATAATTGTTTATCAGCAGCAGTGGTTGTAGTAAAAACTGAAAATATATCCAAACTTCAAGTTGTTGGTTGTATTAATGAACTCAGAGCACACAGTTAACAACCTAGAAGGGGGTGGGGTCATGTGCATTTAAAGGGCCAGCGCTCAAAACCACCTTTTTCGTGTCATTACTCAAAAATGTCTTGAGGATGGACCTGTGGAGTTGAATCAAAGAAGAATTCAGACCCAAACATAGGATTTACAGTTTATGCAGACCACAGGGAAATGTTTGAAAATACATAATTCCTTTTAAAAAAGCAAAATACCACTCCTTTAAGGAAAAAATCAAGAAGTCATAAAAATAAGTGGAGGATTTATCTTCATATGAACACAAACGGTCGTCTCTCGTGGCATCAGTTTCTCATTTCCATCACAACACAAGACAGGCACTTGTTAACGTGCAGTTATTCTTTGAACTGCAACACCGACACCATCATACAGAGCTGTCGCTTAACCAGAATGTGATGCTAAGTACATATGCAGCTCATTTCAATGTAATTAGTGTTGGTTGGAAGGTATATCATCTCTGGTGGGTGTCCAGGCCTCATAGAACTGGAGTTCCATCCACAGCAGCTCTGGTATACTACTAATTTAGAATCTACCTCAGTATGAACACAAACACTAGTCTCTTGTGTCCATAGAGTTTCTTATTTCCCCGTATGCATCACCACCTGTATAACTACATCACCATATATACATATTTTTTCTTTTTTTCATGCACTTATTCTTACAGCTGCACCAACTCTGTCCAAAAATCCTCCAGTATTGTTTCTCTGCATGAGTTCAAACTGAATTAGTTATATACCAGAGCTGTTGCTTGATCAGAATATGATGCTAAATACGGCTATACGGCTCATTTCAATGCAACAATGGCTACTTTTAAGGTACATCATCTCTCCACAACAGCTCAGGTATACTACTAATACAGCATTTATCTTTATATGAACACAAACACTGCTCTATTGCATGTCCTCGCGTGCATCCTTATAAGTTTTGCCCCGATTTAACTGCAAAACAATACCCATTTTTTATTTTATTTAACATATGCTTCTTCTTACAAATGCAAAACCTACCTCATGGAAAAGTGATCCAGCATTGTTTATCTGGAGGAGGTCAGGCTGTATTAGTTATATACCAGAGCTGTTGCTTAATCAGACTGTGATGCTAAATACAAGTGAAGCTCATTTCCACTGCAGTTATGATTATGTTAAAGGTATAATGTCTCTCACAGCAGCTCAGGTATACTACTTGTGTACATAATTTACCTTTATATGAGCACAAACACCGGTATTCCCCCACATGCATCCTTATATTTACCCCTATTTAACTGCATTATCATATCTACTTTTGCTTTTTTAACACCTATCCCTCCCAAAAGCCATCCAGTATTGTTCTTCTGCATGATGACAGGCTGTATCGGTTGCATATTATCCCTCCACAGCAGCTCAGGTATACTACTAATACAGAATGTACCTTTCTATGAACATAAACTGGAGTGTACTCCCCCACATGCATCCTTTTAAGGTTTGTCCCAATTTTACTTCATAGCCATATCCTTTTTTGTTTTTAACATGTGATTATTCTTTCAATTTCTACACCTACTCCATCCCAAAATCATCCAGTATTGTTATTCTGGATGAGGTCAAGCTGTATTCATTGTATACCAGAGCTGTTGCTTAATCAGACAGTGATGCTAAATACAAATGAAGCTCATTTCTGTTGCAGTTATCATTACTTTTAAGGTATAATAATCTCTCACAACAGCTCAGGTATAATACTAATACATAATTTACCTTTATATGAGCACAAATACTGGATTTACTTGTATTTCCCACATGCATTCTTATACAGTTTGCCGCAATTGAACTGTATTCGGATAACTATTTAAAAAAAAAAAATGCATGTGCTTCATCTCACAGAATTGTTCTTCTGCATGAGGACAAGCTGTATTAGTTGTACATCATCTCTCCACAGCATTTCAGGTATGCTACTAATGCATAATTTACCTTTATATGAACATGAACACTGGATTTACTTGTATTTCCCACATGCATTATTACATTTGCCTCTGTTTAACTGCATTGTCATATCTATGTTTGTTTTTTTTAAATACATGTGCTAATTTAGCAATTTCTACACCTTCTCCACCAAAAAACAGGCTGTATTAGTTGTATATCATCCCTCCACAGCAGCTCAGGTATACTACTAATACAGAATGTACCTTTCTATGAACATAAACTGGAGTGTACTCCCCCACATGCATCCTTTTAAGGTTTGTCCCAATTTTACTTCATAGCCATATCCTTTTTTGTTTTTAACATGTGATTATTCTTTCAATTTCTACACCTACTCCATCCCAAAATCATCCAGTATTGTTATTCTGGATGAGGTCAAGCTGTATTCATTGTATACCAGAGCTGTTGCTTAATCAGACTGTGATGCTAAATACAAATGAAGCTAATTTCTATTGCAGTTATCATTACTTTTAAGGTATAATAATCTCCCAGAAACGCTCAGGTATACTACTAAAACACAATTTACCTTTATATGAGCACACACACTGGATTTACTTGTATTTCCCACATGCATTCTTATACAGTTTGCCCATATTTAACTGCATTATCGTACCTCCTTTTTTGTTTTTTTTATCGCATGTGCTTAATCTTTTTTCTACACCTTCTCCACCAAAAAACAGGCTGTATTAGCTGTATATCATCCCTTCACAGCAGCTCAGGTGTCCTAGTAAAACAAAATTTACCTTTATATGAACATAAACAGTGGAGTTTATTCCCCCCACATGCATCCTTTTAAGGTTTGTCCCTATTGAGCTACATCACCGTATCCATTTTTCTTTCAAACATGAGCTTATTCTTACACATGCATTGCATACCCTATCCAAAAATCATCCAGTATGTTTTTTCTGGCGAGGTCAGGCTTTATGAGTGCATACCAGAGCTGTTCAGAATGTGAGGCTAAATAAATACGCAGCTCATTTCATTGTAATTAGGGTTTCTTGGAAGGTATAGCGTCTTTGGCAGTAATCCAGACCTCATAGATCTGCAGTTACATCCACGACTCAGGCTTAATTGGTGCATGTAGGATGCCGTCCTCCATCGACTGTATGTACAGTGAGAATGAGGCAGTTGCATCTTACAAAGCTGGCTAAGACCTTCACACATGGCTTCTCCAATGGCGTCATGTGTTCATTATTCAGTCGGCATGCCCTCATAGTTTTCTCCACTTTGCATTAACATCAGAACAATGGACTAATTTACTGATTCTGCAACAGGGCAAGGAGAAAGGTCAGAGTGCACCGTACAGCTGCACCCTTTGGAATACAAGGCAATGCTCACCCTGCATCTCCACTCTGAATTAAGATTTTCAGCTGCAAATGAGGGAATTAACTTTTCTGGGATGTTGAGACGGTATTTACAGTTTTGAATAATAGTGGCAGTAAACAGGTAACTGTAAAAAGGGAGTGAGTCTCCATTTTTTTTTTTTTTTGTATCTCTGCTTATTTATAATAAAACCTGGCTCGCATATACATTAGACTTTGGTATGTTGTGACTCGTACAGAAAAAAATTGGCACCCCTAGCGCTCCTATATGAGTTACAAAATATCTGGACGTGACAATGTGAAGACGTGACATCCATGAAATAAGAATAATTTCTAACCAAGCAGCAGAATGGACCTGGAAATGAAAGATTGATCACAAATAGATGTGTGTGTGTGTGTGTGTGTGTTTTCTTAATAAATGTGAGTTGTTTGTTTTGCTGTTTTTTTGTTTTGTTTTGTTTCACAGCTTGACTCAGGATCTTATTCTGGTTGCGATTTCATGTCCTTTTATAATTAAACTTCATGGCTCCTTCAAACACAATCTATTATTAAGGAAATTCATCACATTATAAAATGATGAGTGCTTGTAACTGCCAACGGTTACTCCACAGACGTGAAATTGCCACTTTGCCTGTGTCACACAAACAATATGGGGCCCTTTTGGTTTACTGAGAAAGTAAATTGCAAATAGGAGGTAATTGTTCTACAGTTGTCTTCTTCATTTTTGTGGTTGGAGGCAATTTGGGAATCACATTCGACTCCTGAAGTCTGTATTGCTGTCGTCTTTGTTTCTCTTTTTGTGCTTTTTCACAGGTTTGTGTTGCAAATAAATCATTTCTGGCTTGTGGAAAGTTTGTTGGACGAGTCTAATAGAAACCTGATTGATTCCTTCACACTTGTTTTGGGTCAACAATGAATTTGTGTGGTTGAAATTTCATTGAAGTGTCTACAGAAGTGCAGAATTTACCAAAGTGCAGACAAAAATGAAGTAAACAGTTTTCAAAGGAAGAATCTGAATGTCATTGTCATTGTGCAAGTACAATAAAATTGAGGTAGAACTCTCCAGTTTAGAGCAACAATTCAAGGCAACAAGACATAATAGTAAGAAGGCACACTCATTTACATTAGAAAAAAATATTCTGTTTGTTAAAAAAATAGAATAAGTCGTGCAAAATAGCATGAGAGTAGTGTAAATGACATGAGAAAATAAATATTGTGGGAAATGAATAAATAGTGTGAAAAGATAAAGTAATATGAAAGCAGTATAATTGGAGTATGAGTATATTATTATCATGTATTTTAGCTTTCTGGGTTTTTTTTGTATAGAACAACAATATGCCCACGAGTAGAGAGAAACAGGTCGACAGATACAGGTAGGCAGACTTTCTCAAGAAAATGTTATTTGAAATGCACATAAAGATACCCGGGCAAATCCGTCATGGGCAGAAAATGCAGTCTATATCAGTTTTTTGTTTATTTTTCATACTCCAGGTGATGGAAATGTGCTGAATAAACTCCTTAGTTTGCACATGGCTCAACTTCACTTCCTGGATATCAAATCCTGCACTGTCATCACGCGGTAGCAATACTTTCACTGGCACAAAAATAAAGGCTAAGCTTACTGAGGAGCTTTCCCTCACCCACATATTTTACCGAGTCTCACTGAAAGCGGTCATGTGACCTGGTGGCCACGAGGGACATTGCCAGGCAGCGCTGATTAATAAGCAACAGGGTTAGTGACTTCAGACTGTGTCCATTCACCAGGTTGTCGTGTCTGAGGAATGCAGCCTTCTTGAGAAAGCTGTAGCTCGCACTCAGCGCCGTTTGATTCAATGTAAGCAGCTTCGTAGATGATATGTACGTGTCCTCTGGGGTGAAGGAATGCCAAAGGCTCTTCAGAGTTACATGAAGCACTGAGAATTTGAAACTCTCGCCATGTTTTTTTGACTCCTGACACAGAGGGAAGATGTGTTCTGAAGAGTTTAAAGGAGATAAAGTAAATATGAAGTCTCAGAGAAGCAGGATTTTGAAGTTGCCAGCATTTCACAAGTTATTTCTGTCTGCTTGAGTTATTTCTGAAGCAGCTACTGTATATCCAGAAGATAATAGTTTAGTGTTTCCCTCTGTGTTATTTGCATAATCAAAAATCAATATATTGACCATCAATTTGAATCACTGACATATTTTTTTTAACTTAGTTTTTATTCGATTCTTTTTTTCAGTATAATACAGTGTACACATTCAAGTACAGTTCAGTTAGTTTCTTTTCCCCATTTACAGCTGTAAGTGTATTCCCACAAACCCCCACAAGCAAAACAGGATGGAAATGAAAGAAAACAATAACTATTCATTTAATTTCATTTTAATTTTTATTCATTATTTCATTCATTGTAAAATTAAAAAAAACCCTGTTTAATAGAAATATACACGTTCTCCATACTAGAATGAAAGGGAGCAGAAAGAAGACTAGTCTTATTTTATATTTATATTTACAAAGAACGACTTAAAAAGCAACAACATGAATGACCAATAAATAAATAAATAAATAAATAAATATATGGGCCAATCTTTTTTTTTTTTTTTTTTTTTTTTTTTTTGCCAGGTTCTGTATTTATTATTTAACTGAGGGGAAAAAAGCAGGTACATCAGCTGATAAGTGGCATTAAATCGAATAATAAAAACATACACAGGTTGTATGTGAGACGGGTTAGTTTTACCCCACTGATGATGTGTTGTTGCATAGATACACACACATACATAAACTACAATAAAATAGCTGCAACACAGATGGTCACAGACCATTTTAGTTCTTAGTTATTCAGTTTATACTATTCATAACAAAATTAAAAACGATATGACAATCAAACAGAACTAACAAATTTCATTATATTTCTTTCAGAAACTGGCTTTAATGAGTCTTTTAAACGTGATGTTTGACGTGGATTCTTGGGTTTCTTTGTTCTGATTCTTCCACTATTATAGCAAATAAACAATGTCCACTTCCAGAAATAAGGTTGCAGATATAACACTTCATCAGAGGCACAATGATAACACGTTTTATTAAAAACATGGAATTTTTCATCGCCAATAAATATTATTACAGCAGCAAAACTAACATGGGTTCCCATCTTTTAATGAATAAGGTTTTCTGAAGCCTGAGCAAGTATATGACCTGCTCCATCTGGTAAATATCCCAAACTTTTTGAATCCATGTATTATATGAGGGTGACACATTTTTAATGACAAAATGACACAAGAACTAACCATTGGAGGATGTAATAGTGAAATATCTCATGTCCTTTGTTTCATATTACGCCCTGCTGTTTATATCATGAGCTGCAACTCACACTCATTACAGTAATTCTTTTTGCCATTTGGATGCTTTCTGTTATTCCACATGGCACAGATGCAGGCGGGAAAATTGCATGAAGGCAATGAATGTGATACAGAACAGTAATTCTGTTTTATAGAAATTTTAACAGTGTAATTCTGTCATTGGCTGAGGTGCTGAACAGCTGGAATGTAATATGATGTGATTAACCCATAAAGACCCACAGCTACTGTTGTGGCAATTCCAAAATATTTGTTTCTCCGTATTGAACTTTTCTTAAGTGATTTATTGCCATTTATTGTGATATTATTTTCTGTGTTTTTTCATTTTTTTTCAGTAAATATTAGGTATTTTCCAATATTTAATTCACTCGTTCATTCATTCCTTTACTTTCATTCATTTATTTGTGTACAGTCATGTTGATGTTCATAAAAACAGATTGAAGTTGAGGTTTATTATATCAAAAACAGAAGAAAAAGTGACTTCTTCAGCAAAACTTATTATTATTCATCTTCTATACCCCCTTTATCCTCACTAGGGTCATGGGGGTCGCATGGAGCCTATCCCAGCTGCTTAGGGCGAAGGCGGGGTACACCCTGG
>JAQQZY010000007.1:29855927-29870556 GCA_030068375.1 Ostorhinchus rueppellii
AAACCCAGTGTGTCCATCCACTGTCATTGATCCAACTCTATGGGTTTTACTGGTGAATCAATGCTGTAGAAGATGACGGTGTTTCCATGGTAACTGCAGAGCCTCTGAATGTCCAAATGAGTTATATCTGATGACCATGAAAAGATGAAAAACTGTATTTTACATCAATTATTTCTATTTTATTGATAGAATTATTGAGTCAACAGGTATTAAACAGTTTAGATCAATCGGTGCTTTTGGTCGCAGGTGGCTGTTTGGGTCTTTATGGGTTAAGCAGTACTTTTAAACAATTCCTTCATTTAATTTACTGAAAAATAATCACATTGTATTAAATACATTGATAGATTTTGCCTACATATTATAGCTTTCTACACATTTTCAACTTCCACAAACTTGTATTCCACTCTGTCCTTTCATTTCACTTTTCCCTACATCTTCTAAAACCCTTTCAAGCGGTTTATATATTTTACAGACGTCATTTAGTTTGCTTTTATTTGAGCAAAAGGCCAACTGAATATTAAAGTCAATGAGTAAAAACACTGAAGGTTGTGCAAGGCCAGTGTGTCCAAGCCACAGTGTGTTTCATGCTGTTTAGGAGTTAGCGAAACACAGTTGTGTGTGACCGAGGTGTAACACATCAGTGGAAAACATTTCTTTTGGGGTTTTAATCTTTTTTCATGTAACTGTGGTGACCTGACAAAATCAAAGTACTCCTTTTCTCTCATTTTCAGTTCTGCTACAAATTTGCCAGGAGCAAAATGGCAAAGTGGCTTAACATACGACCTGTAGAGAACAGCCATAGAGACAAATCTCAAAGGAAAGTGAAGTCTGTAGTCTGGTGAAATGACATGAGAATCGACACAAAGAGCCACAGAAGAATCACAGTGGATAACAGTGTTTGTCTTCTATTTGTCTGCCAATACAAACATGAGTGGAATGACAGTGCTGTGTAATACAGGCCATATGGGGGGGGGTACTTTTCTCAGGATAGGACGGCCGCTGAGTGGTGCCGATTTTTCCAAATTCACTCATCAGAGCTCACAGTTTGGAAGCGACACAGGAGATCGAGCCTCTGTACACATGCCTTCCACTGGACACTGCTGCCACTTTGTATTTTTTGACTGAAAACCATAGCTGATGTTTGCTCAGTGGGATGTGGAGTGTCTGCAGCTGCACATGAAAACTCGGGGTGTCATGTGGAAAATAGCATTTTGGAGGCCTATTTCAGCATCCTTAAAATCAACGAGGAGAAACATCCGGAGACAACCAGCCCGAGTGGCCTGAGGACAATGAAATAAGTTGAAATAACAGTTTATCTTGCGAGACACAAGAGGGATACAGTATAAATTTTGAATGATATCCCTGGAGTCAATTCCGCAGTGAACAAGCGCAGCATTCTCTTTCGCTATGTGGCTCTAATTAGTTTTTATTTCCGTTTTTTTGCTTTTTTTCCTGCTCGCTATGACCTCTCAGCGATGCGGGGATTTCACTGTCTGTTTTATAATTAGCGTACCTGTAGTTCTTGTGTCTTGAATGGATAATAGCAAGTTCCTCTTGTGCACCAAATATTCCCTTCCTTCTGCCAACACCACTGATAACAATCGCCCTGTTTCTGCTGCTCTTATTCCTCGGCTTACAAGAACTTTCATGGCTGAGGATGGTTTCCTAAATCCTCCATACGCTCCTTTATCAGATCTGAAATCTGAAGGGAGGGAAACAGATATATAATTTAGGTGTGCAGCCGGTAGATACCCACATCAGTCATATGGCAACACCTGCCTCAGTCCTTGACATCGACACTGTGATAAGGAGGCCACTCCAGAGTGGGCCTGCCCTCCTGCATTAATAGCAGAGAGGCACCTCATAGGGCTGGAGCGGCTGAGGACCGGTGGATGCTTAACTAGTGCAGCAGTATGCTTGTAAATTTGGAGCAGATGGTAGAGTTAGTGGTTAGCAAGCACATGGTCTGTGGAATAATCTGTGCGCAATTATTGGGGCTTTGCTTGGGCATTTGTGTGAAGCAAAAAGAGATAATATTTCAATTAGCGCTATCAGTGATTATGTTGGAAGACAGTTTAAAAAGGCCTTTGTGGTGGCATTTTGGGAAAGTGTGGAAAGGAAACAGCAAAACCTCCTGAGAGCGACAATCCTCATTAAAGATATAGTTGTCATTTCCCCCCACCTTTTTAAACCAGCTTATATTGGAGGTGCAGAGTTCAAAGTAATCCTGCAAAACTCCCAGCAGTTCATCCGTCCTCCTTCCTTTATTTTTATCGTTATATTTACTCGGTCCACACTCCTTCGCAAGGTCATGCTTATTCTCTTCTTGTTTTGAGAGAACTGTGAAATCATAAACTATAATGATGTACGGAGGGTGCATTTTGTGGAGCTGAAATGTACATAATCAGAGTTTATGGCAGTTTATGTTAACGTTTCTTTTTAAATTCCACATGGGACAAGAATGAGAAAATTCTGTTTCCTGTTTTTTTTGTTTGTTTTTTTTAAGGGAGGGAAACAGATAGATGGGTGTTTTTGATATCTGTGCTATCTGTAGTTTGCAAAATTCATGGCCGATATTTACCAGTGCTTCTATTTTGGATGTACTTCCTAAATGTTATGCATCTGTTCTTAAAGAAATGTTAATTATAAGCATTTATTAGCTCATAATTTAAAGGGATTTAAAGCAATTTGAGCCATTTATCATATTATCTTTGAAGGAACACAGATTAAAACATTTGCACTTTCATTTTATTTTTTATTTTTCTTTCTTTTTCTCTATTGTTTGTTCTATATCCTCAAAAATCCTGGTTTAGCATCTTTGTTTATATTTCATAAATGGAGATTAATGTAGCCTTAGGGTTTATTTTGTTAAACTGCTTCTCCAAATAAACAAAAAAGTAAAAAAAAACAAAAAACCCCAAAACATTTACGTGTCTTTCCTACTTGGGGGAAGAACATTTGTTTTAAATGGTCTGTTTCAGTTAAATTATTTACAGTATTTTGAAGCGTGTTGATTATTGTTTCAGATCCTTTAGCATCGGTCTGTGTTAAATGTTCAGCTTCGTTCTTTATCGATTCCTAAAGTTGTGTGACATCTGACACTTGTGCGTCATGTTCTGCTGCTTTGATGATGAGGATTTATCATACATCCATCAGCTGTGGGTACGGTTATCAAGTCTGATTTGCACAGTAATTAATGGAAACACTGCAGATGAATGTACAGAAAAATGTAACCGCTGTGTACTTCAGCTCGATTTTGTCAATATTGTGCTAATGCTTGTACAAAATTCAGTTAAGAGGCTCAATTTTCAGGTAGATACAAGACCAAAAATCCATCACACACACAGATTAATCCTCAAGAAACCATGGAAAACTGGAGGAAAATGTGAGAAAATCTTGATTCAATTTGTGGATTGTTACTCAAAACCTCAAAAGATCATCATATGATCTTTTTACCCGACTGCACAGCCTTAAATTTGATGTAACTTCTCATAAAATCGTATATTTTTGGCTCTTGGTAGGAGAGAACGTGGGCTGCTCTTCATTACTGAACCTCCTGACATAATATTTAACTTGCCTCACAATTGTCTTCTCAGCAGAACAGGGCGCGCTAGAACATGGAGGTATTAATTCCAAATTTCCGACCGGGAGAAGGACAGAACGAGCTGATGTTATCGGAATCATTCCTCTAACCTTGTGATTGATGAATGCAAAGTTAACGGATCAATACACCTGATATAAGTCAAAGCTCTCCTGAAAGGACCTACGGGCTGGCATGGTGCTACAATGAGCTGATAAAGACGATGACTGAGAGGAGTTATGGGCTTTGGGAGGCTTTGTATCTCTGCTTGTTGTTCACAGGTGTATGAATTTACAGGTCTGCGGTCAGGATATGTAAGCTCATGAATATTTTAGCAGGATTTTTTAACTAGGAGTCCTCACATTATGGATGTTACGACATTCGTGTTTTAATCTTGAGTTATTCGCTGCAGGAATTACAGCACACGCCACCCATAGGCCCTCCCTGTGTTCATGAATTATTGAAGAGCATTTGGGTGAGAAGACTTGCTGTATTATGGCGCGTACCAAACCATCGAGACAAGCTTACATCGTACATATGAGTCATGGGAACTGCTGTCTTTTGGCATCTGGGCTGGTGTGTTGTGCAGCCTACCCTAATGTAGTTTTTTAATTGCAATCCCATCAGCAGCAGCTGTCTAAGATGAACCCCAGTGCCATTTAACAGGTTGATTAGGGCGAACCCATGGAGCTGTGTGAATGTGGTACTTACAGGCTGTTTGGGTTTCCTGGTGGTAAAGCGTCGCTGATGACCAACAGCGGGTGGAATGTACCTGACTGTGCTGCAACTGCTCCAATTCAATTCTTGTAATCACTTTGACATGGTTTTCCAAGAATCATCAGGAGACCATATTTTCTTGGAACCACATCAGCATGGAAGACTTGGAAATTTTTTTTTCTTTTTTATTAAAATTACACAGATGGTGATAAAACTGAACAATCTGCTGGATCTAATGCCTTCATGGACCATCTTTAGCTGTCAAAAGCATATTTTTGGGCTAAAATGACCATTTATTTGCAGTAAAACCTGCTTTTAATTTGCATATACAGCCCAAAATCAGACCGATCTCAATAAATGTTGAATATCACGCCAGTTCTTATGGTATTTGGCGTGCTGTACCTACGCATTTTCAACCATTTGTGTGTAATTCAGTGTCAATTTACGGTCAGATCTCCATTTCACATAACCCTAACCCTCAGTGCGTGGTATTTGACACATAGATTCAGGTTGGACAACGGGATAACGGTGTGAACATACACTCGTGTACAGATAACATGCCAATTAAAAGTGGTACGTTATCTGTGGTATGATAGCGCGTTGCCAAAACAGCTACTTATTCTCCTTAAAAGTACTTCTTCCTCGTATTTTTAACCCTGTTGGGAAAGTGACTAATTTCGGTCATTTCCACAGACATTACAAGACAGTACAGCAGCAGTTCCAGTGAAGACAGGGTCAACAATCTCAGGTCCAATGTAGTCTCCAGGGTCTGTAAGGTCCACCTGTGCATGAACTGTGAGTGGACCTGCTTTGTTAGGTACCAGTAAGTAATGGTACTAATGTAAGGAATGATGTTCAAAGGGTGGATGTGGATGTGGACAGGGGTCTGGAGCAGCACGCATGTCGGTCTAATGTTCTAAAGTACATGCTGCTTTCACAAAGCAGGTTTTTCATATTTACCTCCACCAAGGAGGTTATGTTTTTGCCTTTGTTTGTTTGTTTGTTTGTTTGTTAGCAACATAACTCAAAAAGTTATGGATGGATTTTGATGAAATTTTCAGGATATGTCCGCTCCGGTTCAAGGAAGAGATGATTACATTTTGGAGGCGATCCAGATCACTGTCTGGATCCTGGAATCTTTTTAATGGATTCTTTATCATTGCAAGATAGGGCATGGAGGCATAGATCTGCATATGAGGTCATTCAATGCCATCTAGTGGAGGAAATTACAAACATTACCTTGGTGGAAGTCTGCACTCTCCAAATGCACTCTCCAAATTGTTTATTTATTTATTCATTTCTTGCTGCTTACCAGTAAGGGACCAAATATGGTAATTTCATTGACTTTGATTTTCTACATGACGGTAATATTTTTTGAAAAATTTCCCAAAAGTAATAGTCTTATTATGTCCTCCAATAACACACTCAGGTTGACATTTTTAATATCAAAGTATTTCTATAAAGGGTTTATGTATTTAAATTTTTTTTACACAAGTCAGAAGGAATAAAAGAAAATATCATTAGTTTTTTGCCGACAACAAACTTCTTAGGAAAACGTTAATATGATTGGTCTTTCAGGACTTCATTTCCAAGCAGATTCTGTGCAAAAGCTCTTTGCATTACCTCGGACTTTACAATGCTCATTAAATTTCATGGAAGCTTATGTAGGGCTGTTTTATAATTAATGCTCAACGCTTGAGTGGCAATCTTAATAGTCTTTTAAATGGTCAATACAAAAATGAATGTTTCTCATTAATCAAAATCCTATTGCTGTGATTCCAGCTAAGCCATTTTCATAGCCTTGCTGTACACCCTGTCCATTTAGGCCAAAAAGCCTTTGTCCCAAATTGAAAAATCACTCTGTTTTCTGCTTCTCATAATGTGAAAATCTTTTGGGGGACAGAAGCTGCAGTACGTTGATGCGCTGAAAGCCCAAAGCGTACTCCCACCGTGAAAAGGAAGCCTTGATAATCACCGTCTTTCCTGGACACTTTACAATTCAGCAAGAATCTTCCCATTCCAAACACAGAGCTCAATTAAAACACTCATAAAATTAGTGATTACATTGAGATTCTGCCCTGAACCAAGGCCAATACACTCAATAAATTTTAGAGCTCTGCTTTATGTGTAAAATTATTCCACCTGCTACAAGACAAATAATCACCTAATGACCCAAACAGTAAAAATGGACAAAAAAAACACTCCTCCCTGGGTCACTCCCTTTTCTAATTACCTAAGATAAACGACCAAGTACGAAAATAATAGATTTTTGGGTCTCTTTCTGAGGAAACAACATTTATGCCACCTTTTCTGTTAATCGCAGCATGCACTGGCAGCTATTATCCGAAAATATTTGCCATAATGATTCCAATAAAACCACCACTATGACCCAGTTATTATTTTACAAACCTCTAAAACACAGGAGGGGGAGCTACATAATTCAAAGGGTAATAGACTGCTCCTAAAACATTAATGACTATGGGGGAAAACGGCTTCTTTTTTCATCGAGAAAGGAATTGATCAGAAAACAATGTGTAAAAGGGCAACGTTTTGTAACAAGTTAAAGGATCAGTGCGTAAGGATTCAAATGAAATATAATATTTGCATTAATGTTTGTATTGGTGCATAATCCTGTTGTGTCTTTACCGTAGAATGAGCTGTTTATCTACAGAGGAAGAGATTTGGACCACCGTATTTCTACTTGGGCTATAGCTATCGATTACCGTAAAATAATCAATAGGGCTTTACAATGTGGTGAAAAGATCGGATGAGGAAGTGGAAGCATGAGCCGAATCCCAATTTTCTCCCCTCGTATACAAAACATGCAAGGTACAATTTACCCACAAAGACCCAGTGAGCCTTATGTGGCAGTTCCCAAATGATTTTTTCTTTCTATTTAACCTTTCTGACATGATTTATCCACATTCATTGTAATATTATCAGCATTATTTTGCATTTTTCACATGTATTTTCCTATATTTAATTCAGACCATGTAGATATTCATTAAAGCTCAGTGTAAATTCAAAGGTTATTTTATCAAAAGAGAGAAAACTGAAGAAAAAGTGACTTTTTTTTTTTTTTTTTTAGCAAATCAATCATTAGTTGAATATAAACTATGTCCATCCACTGTCACTGATCCAACTCCATGGATTTTCCTGGTGAATCAATGTTGTAGAACAGGGGTGTCAAACTGGTTTTAGTTCGGGGGCCAAACCATTAAAATAATATATAGTTTAAAAATAAATATAATATTAAAATATAATATAAATTTTAAAAATAATCTAAATATGATAATATAATATTAAAATAATTCGTTCGATGAATAAAATAACATAATAACCTGTAGATACTGACAACTCCAAGTTCTTCCTCTTTGTTTTCGTGCACTTAAAGTATTAAATTCTGAAAATATTTAGTTACTAATGATCCTTTCATTTAAAAAAAAGATGTGAGTAACCACAAAAAAAAGAAAAATAAGTAAGATTTTTCACATTATGACTCAACGTATGGTTTATACATGACACAATGTTACACAAACATTTAGTCACAGG
Organism: Ostorhinchus rueppellii; assembly: GCA_030068375.1. Classification (NCBI taxonomy): domain Eukaryota; kingdom Metazoa; phylum Chordata; class Actinopteri; order Kurtiformes; family Apogonidae; genus Ostorhinchus; species Ostorhinchus rueppellii. The sequence goes on from JAQQZY010000007.1 coordinate 29,863,777, forward strand.
TATAATATTGTTGAACGTTTTTTAAGTTTAGAATTTGGAACTACAATAACAATGATTCATACGGTATTATGTCGGCTTATTGATGCAACTTACAGATCAGATCCACAAATGCACAAAACATTTCGTAAAAGTCGGAATATTGCTGAAATTGCACCAAATTTTCAGGTCTTGCTGAGGGCTTATTTGACTTTAGATCACACTGGGCTGGATTTGGCCCCTGAACTAAAATGACTTCAACACCTTTGACTTTTAATATCTTCAGTGTAATTTTAACGCTTCATACAATCATGCGACGGGCCGGATTGGAACCTTTGGAGGGCCGGTTTTGGCCCACGGGCCGCATGTTGGACACCCGTGTTGTAGAAGATGACGGTGTTTCCACGGTAACTACAGAGCCTCTGAACGTCCAAATGGGTCATATCTCATGACTATAAGACACAGGTGTCAAACATGCGGCCCAGGGGCCAAATCCAGCCCGCCAACGGGTCCAGTCCCTTGGGATGAATTTGTGAAATGCAAAAATAGATATTAGGATATTACGAATCATTTTAGTTCAGGTTCCACATTCAGACCAGTTCAATCTGAAGGGGCTCAGATCAGATCAAATCCCATCATAATAACCGGTAAATACTCACAACTCCTAATTTTTCTCTTTGTAAATGTAAATATTTTCACGTATTGACATTAAAACAAAGTATAAATAATTTCACAAAAATGTAAATAATCTGAACAAAATATAAAGACCCTGAGATGTCTTAAGAAAATTCAGTGCAATTTTAACAATATTCTTCCTGTTACTAAATGTTTTGTGTTTGTCGATCCACTGTGTCTAAGTTATAATGAACATGTGGAAATGATAAACTGAAGCAGAATATTGTTAAAATTACACTCCTTTTTCAATTTGCCCATGTTTTTCACATTTTATTAAAGGATAGTTTGTAGATGTAAACATTTTCATTGTTTAATTTTTCTTTTTTTTTGCTCTAAAACATAGAGAAAAGTTTGGAGTTGATAGTATTTTTATTATTTACATTTATTGATATGATTAATGGATGAATAGGTATGAAAGGGTTTATATCAGTAGATGCTTTTGGTCTACAGCAGTTGTTTGGGACTTTATAGATTAAACTATCATCACAGGACTAATTTGACTTGAAATCAGTGAAATCAGTTCATCAATTCTCAAAATAGCTGAGATTGAGTTTAATTGTACATCTACTCAAGGTCAACTGGTGGCGATTGGACATTTTCTAAACGATCATTCATGGTAAAGCATGACCTGGGACCTGTAAGAAGACTGCACGCTTTCTGGTCATCTCCAACTGTTCCTGTCACTTTCAGTGAACAGGTAATGGTCTTTAAGTGTGACAACCATATCCTTTTAAGACCGTTTTAGTTCAGCCATCATGGACTTTAACACTGAGGGTCCACAGGCACAGAAGGACTGTACCTGAGGCCGAATAAGGATGTCAGAGCGAACACTAGCTGCTTCCTCTTTCGCCTCGACTCTCAAAGACTCAAACATCCACTGCTGACTAAAATCATCAGCTGATCTAAAATGTTTTCTTCTGATCCACTGAACCTAACAATACATGTAAATAACTGGTGCAAAATACAGTTTGTCATCTTTCCATGGTCATCAGATATGACCCATTTAGACATTCAGAGGCTCTGTAGTTACCATGGCAACAATGTCATCTTCTACAACGTTAGCCACGTTTACATGGACACATTTTCCCAATCCGATCCAAATTTTGGATGATCGGAATATCTTGATCAACTGTTTACATGGACACTAAAGAACACGATCCGATCATGGGGAAAAAAAAGTTTGGGCATGCGCTGATTGGTCCAATTTTCCAGAAATAGTAGAAGAAGCCGTATTTCCGCCTCTGATGTAAACAAATGCCTTGTGTCTGTGCAATGCGAGAGCTTTAATTTTTTGCGTCCTTCACATTGTATTTTCCTACGTTCTGGCGCATGTTAATTTCATTTCAAATTTTAAATTATGGACATGCATCGTTTGTTTTGCAAAGGCGGAAATTCATCATACAGACATAGTACACATGCACAGTGGAGATAATCCAAGACAGGAGCCGAACGGGTGTGTACATGGACACCGATCGGAATAATGATCGGCATAAACCACCCCTCTCTTTCGGAATGATTTTTCTTTCCGAACGTACTCGATCAGATCAGAATCTTCCAATTGACGTGTTTACGTGAAGCATTTTCAATCTGATTGGTCTTTTATTCCGATTATTTGCGTCCATGTAAACGTGACTATTGATTCACCAGTAAAATCCATGGCGTTGGATCAGTGATAATGGTTGGACACGCTTGTTTTTACATTCAGTTAGTTATCTTTACTGAAAAACTGATTTCTTTTCTTCACTTTTCTCTGTTTCTGATCTAACACCCCTCAACTTCATTCTGAGCTTTAATGAACCGCTACAGCATATGTGTCAAATATGCAGCCCAGGGGCCAAATCTGGCCCTTCAAAGGGTTCAATCTGGCCCCTGGGATGAATTTGTGAAATGCAAAAAATTACACTGAAGATATTAACAGTCAAGGATGTTAAAATCCTTTTTTAGTCAATTCGATCAAAAGTGGATCAGACTAGGAATATACTATTACAATAAGATGTCGGTGAAGGTTCTCATTCATCCAGGTCATTGTTCATCCATAGTGTTGGAATCAGGTCAACTGGACGTAGAATATTCTTGAAGACGTTTCACCTCTTATCCCAGAGGCTTCTTCAGTTCAACACAGTGGATGGACTATTGCAATAACCTATAAATAATGAAAACTACAATTTTTTTCCCTCTTTGTTTGTGTAAAAACACTACAATTGCACAATAAGTTTACATTTACAGACTAGGCTTTTACCAACAAATGTGAATAACCTGAAATCTCTTAAGACAAGTACATAGAATTTTAATAATACTCTGCCTGTTATTGAATGTTTTGTGTATTTGTTGATCCACTGTGATCTCCAACTTGCGATTCACATGTATAAATGATAAACTAAGGTGTAACATTGTTAACATTGCACTTATTTTACTTCAGATGTTTCAGGTTCATATTTTTTCATGTTACGTTCAAGTACAATTCATAGATGTATAAACATTTTCATTACGAAATTTTATGCTTTTTCACTCACAAGTTATCATCCTATTTATATTATTTCACTGGTCCGGCCCATTTATATCACATAAGGCTGAATATGGAACTGAATTAAAATGAGTTTGACACCCCTGCTCTATATGATTAGTAAATTACATAAAGGAAAATACTTGATTATCACTGCAAAACAAAGAGGACGATATTGCAATAAATGGTGATAAATCACTCAACAAAGGTTAAATACAGAGAGAAATTAATTTCGGAGTTGCCACAAAAGCAGCACTGGGTCTTTATGGTTTCAAATCACCTGCTTGGTTTGCTTCCTTCTGTTAACATGCAGAATGTGGACATTCTTATGCTAATAAGTTGTCATGATGAAATGATAAGAGCTAATTAGATGTTTATTTCATGCTGGTAAGTAAGTGTAATATGTTAAGCTGTACTCCAGATTGTCCTGCAATTGGTAAGATAACTGGATCAAGATGCTAAATGGCAGATCCTGAATAAATTAAAATGAATTACCATAAATGCAGTTTATGAAATTATATTTGATTAGCTGTCAAAGTTGGATATAATGGCCTATAATGTTAACGCTTTCATGCATGAAGTATGAGAACCTTAATCAAGACTTTTTTCTTAAGTGTTTTTATTCTTTTTTGAGAATGGGGGGAAAAAAAACAACAAAAAAAACAATGTGATTTGATTTTTTTAAGAACCTATTTACTGTTACAAACATACGTTACAAACAAAGAAACATGCATTTACTGATATATGATGTGGAAAGTATGGAATAAAAAATATCTTTAATGTTGCTAATCTGACATGTTCTCACATTTTAACATACCTGCATGGAGATAATATGCTAAATAAATAAATAAATAAAACTTTTCCCCAATCCAATCCAGCTTTATTTGTATAGCACTTTAAAAAAACCCCACAATGGACCAATGTGCTGTACAGAAAAATAAATAAACAATAACCGAGTAAAATACAGAAATAGATTAAAAAGATAAAATCTGTACAATTAAAAACAACAACAAATTAAAAATAAGAACCATAAAACCAATACTAAAGAAAACAGCTGAATTTGTTTAAGAAAAAAAAAGAAAAATATACACTAAAGCATGTCACTGCAGATCAGGTTTATCTATGACACCAAAGTTACAGTAGTGGTAGGAATCACAGTGTTTGGTATGATGCAAACCTCCACTGTGTTGCTGATATGGAACTAAAACAACAAAATTTACAAGAGAACACCGTTGAACAGCTGTCCACTGGAGTGACCACTATGCATGAAAGGGTTAAGGCAGTGTCATTAATATCAGTCAATTGATTGGCTCTTGGCTTTTTCGTGCTCCAAGCTATGGTTTATTATATATAGTCTATTTTCTACTGTGGCTCAGAACAATTTCTTTTTTTTTTTTCCCCCACTTGATGGCAGATGGGATTCAGCATTAAGGTGCATTAGGTCCACCCAATACCTTTGATTGTGGACCTGAGCTGACATCCAACGATCTCCAGAAAGGTTTATTGTTTTTAGACTCGGTTTGTCATAATCTGTACCTTAACCGCGAGATGCAGGTAAACATCACACAGGGAGCCTTCAGGGAGTTTCTTGGCTCTTTTTTGGAAAACTAATACAAAAAGTGGATTCACATTTGCTGAAGCCAGTGCTAAGATGATGCCGTTCTGTCACCAAGCTTCAACGGACTGAGGCTGAGGTAAACTTGAAAAGTCGCGAAAGATGTTGCTAAATGAGACGTGCTAATTTGTTCGCGCTGTCACAGTGTAAATATTTACGTCTTTGTTTCAGGCTCTGTATTTTGCAGAAGAAAATGAATCTCGATATTCATTAGTAATTTAGAACAAAAGCCAACAAGCAGCCATCTTCAGCTCGTCCGTGTGTCTTTGCGACTGATTGATCGACTGCGTGCAGCTCTTCTTCCTTCTCTGAACACAGTCAGCGCAAGGAGAAGACACAATTACAGAGAAACATTTTATTCTCTTTAACAGCTAAAATCCACTTCAAAAGTCACCAGATTTGTCATTAGGCACTTTCTTGAAAGCAAAGTTGTTACAGGGGTCTTAAAAGTCAACCATCTAGTGAGAAAAATGTAAAAAGTTATTAAAGTGGAACTCTTACAACGACTGTTTGGAATGACAGTGGGAGTGGGAGCTATATATGGATCGCCCACGACTTGCAATTTATTCAGATATCTTTGTTTTTCTTCCTTTTGGAGATGGGCTAAATATTTGTAAGGAGAAGCTGATGGAAAATTGACAGGCCTGTGACTGAGAGCGATGAATTAGTGCTGTCGTGTTGCTGTTTATTTGCACAAGAATATGACAATTTACTTATAAATAAAGTTTATTTGCCCAAAAATGTAACCCTGCGACTCTCTCAAGATAAAGCAGTTCGGAAAATGAATGTCTTATAAAAATATGAATATGAAACCTGGGGTGAAATGAGCTGCTTTTGTCTCACAAACAGGAGGTTTTGATGTACTTTAACCCTTAAAAGCGTTTTTTTTTTTTTAAGCAAATTTCAAATTAATTTTCTTTCAGAGTGAATTATCATCATTAGTTATATTATTACTGTGTATCTTTGCAAAATGAGGGATTTTACACATTGACTTTATTGATCATTTAGATGTTCATACAATGTCAGTGTACATTCAAAGGTCATTATCAGAATAGACAGTTGAAGAAAGTGGCTTTTTCAACAAAATGTGTTACTGCGTAGGAGTCAAAGGCCCTCTTTAGCTTTATTCCTTTTGCAGGGTTGAAATAAATGAGCACATTCATTTTACATTCCATTTTCCTCAAGTACAACAAAAGAATACAGGCAACATGTGAGTAACCTTAAAAGACACACAAAAAATGAAACTAAATGGGATGCAAAGGTTAAAGTCACTGTTTAACCCAAAACGCCAAATGTATCATATTTGATACATGGGTTTTGAAGCCCTCTGATCAGTGATACTTTTTTTTCTTGATAAACCTGATGTATACAATTAGATACATGCAATACACAGATAATCCACGAGGGAGAGGAATTCATTCACCAGAGGCCTTTCCAGTGACACTACAAGATTGTCATTAATAGAATAGAATCTTTATTTTGTCAGTAGTAGTTTGTTACACATGAAAACATGCACCACACACCAAAATTTGTCTTCTGCCTTTAATCCATCACTAGATCATCATACGTCACACACACTGCTTGCTTGGAGCTGTGAGCTTGCCACATATTAGGCACCCTGGAAGCAACACAAAAAATAAATAAATAAAAAAAATAAGGGGGGGGTGTGTTTAACTGCCTTGCTCAAGGGCACATCAAGCAAAAACTATTCCAGGGAATTGAACAAGCAACCCGTCAGTCATGAGCCAACTCTCAAGTGATGTAGGCCACGGCTGCCCCTAATATGAGAAAGGAGGCAGAACTTTGCTAATTTTAAAAAGGAATTACCGATTTGTTTGACATGTTTGTGTTATATTCAGTTTTTGTTTGTTCAGAAATATTTGTGCATTGAGACCTGATGTATCAAATATGATACAAAATTGAAACTCATACATGGAAATTCATTCATTCATTCATCTTCTATACCCGCTTTATCCTCACTAGGGTCACGGGGGTCACATGGAGCCTATCC
>JAQQZY010000007.1:29912316-29947890 GCA_030068375.1 Ostorhinchus rueppellii
ATTTGCAGTGTAGTAACTTTAAAATTTGCGACATAAATCAAACACACCTTTCATTGGCTGATAGAGTGCTGGTGTTTGACAATAAATCACGTCATACAGTGTGTAAGTGCAATCATTTGTTCTTTCTGCTTCTAATTTTGCTACTGATTAAACACTAATGATCTTTCCTATTTGTACTAAAGTAAACTTGACTCGTTATGCATTTAAAACCCGTACGTATTGATATTTATCCACTTTGGAACACAACAGATTACTGACTGCGCTGTAGTCCAATAGCTGCGGACTCATTCTTGAAAAGGCAGCATTTGTGTGTGTTTAGAGCGGTTTTACATCCTGATAAGTACAGGCCCAGCTCATTTATCTCTGTTATATTCGCTTACAAGTACTGAAAATGGCCTTATGTTTTACTGCTAAATCCTTATGCTCACCAGTCAATTACACTAGCGAGAAAAAACCAGAGCAGTGCGCTGCGAGACATAACATTCTGCAAAGCTAAGGAGAAACATCTGGTGTCAGGGGACAGTTCAGAGGAGTTCATGACCACAAGCAATTCTCATTACATATACAGTCATTTTAGCCAAAAAGTATTGTTCAGACTATACATTCTACAAGGACTGAATGTACTGTGAATATGTGGGAATTATCACCAAATGAAACTGAGACATTAAGCCATTTTATTGATTAAATGTACCCACTAGTCCTTTTATATGTTAAAATGAAGCCGTATAAATAATTGATTCTGCAAAAAAATAGGCCATTAGAATAACGTAGCTTTAGCTGCATTTGCTTTATGCTCCTGTTGGGTGCCATTCTTCCACTGGTGTGTCTTTAGGGCAAAACCGATTGCTTAAAACCAGTTATAGACCTACTGTATTACAAATTACAAAGCCTGCATCTTTTTTTTTATTCATAGTAGTCATTAATTGAATGGCCTTTACTCTTTGTGATTGTAAATACTGGTTTTATACTGTATTTAATGTAAATTTAACCTCCCACTGGCTCCAGAGGCATCTTTAATAGTCTAGAACAGGGGTCAAAACCGGCTCACCAAAGGGTCCAATGTGGCCCGCGGGATGAATTTGTGGATTAATGCATTTTAGTTCAGGAGCCAGATCCAAACCAATGTGATCTCAAGTAAAATAATAACATAATAATCTATAAATGATGACAAGTACACATTTTCTTTTTGGTCTAATATGGAAAAAACAAAACAAAACATTGCACTCTGAAAATGTTTACATTGAAAACTAACCTTTATAATATAATAATAAAAATGTGAATAACCTGAAAAGTTTAACGAAAATTATTGCAATTTTAACACTATTATGCCTTTTACTAAATGGTTTGTGTTTGTAGACCCACTGTGATCTGTGAGTTTTATTGATAATAAGCAGAGACGTACTTACTTACTGTAAAAGTTGCTAAATTAAAAAAAAAAATTCTGCCTGTTCCTGAAATGTTTGTGTAAAATTGTGTATAACTCGTATGTATAAATGATAAGTTGAAGCATCATTTTGTTATTTTTCTTTCAAGATGTAAGTTTTTTTTTCAGGTTATTCACATCTTTTTTTGAGAAAGGATAGTTTATAAAGGTTAATATTTTTGTGCACTCAAACAAGAGGAAAAAGTTGTCATTTACAAGATATTACATTGTTATTTTACTACTGAAATCTTGGGACATTTTAGGGACATTTTGACAGATTAGTGCAGCTAAATGGCCCACATTTTTACCTTTTAAATTAATTTTTGATTTAGTTGGACTATAAGGGATTATCCAGAGCAAGTAGCTACTTTATATTGAAATAAATATTGGGAAGGCAGTCAATTATTAAACTTGACTCTGACGGGACATTACTGTGTTTTGACCCTGTAATGCAGGGGTGTCAAAGTCCTTTAAGTTCAGGGGCCACATGAAGCCAAATCTGATCTGCAGTGGGCCAGACCAGTGAAATAATCACATAATAGTATAAAAGAAAAAGTCAACTCCAAACTTTCTTCTATGTTTTAGAACAAAAAAGAAAATTATGTGATGAAATGTTTACGTTTCTATCAGTTTATCATTTACACACAAACATACAGATCACAGTGGTTCTACAAATACATAAAAGTGTTTAATGACAGGCAGGATATTGGTAAATGTACACTTCAGACATCTCAAAATGTTCATATTCGTTCAGGTTGTTTGGGTTTTTGTGAAATGATAGTTTGTTTTAGTGTAAAGACAGTGAAATGACAAAAAAAATATTTTTATTTACAAAGAAAAAAATTGAAGTTGTGAGTATTTATAGGCTATAGTGATAATATTTAACCTCTGGAGATGAAATGGGTTTGTATGTGGAACCCGAACTAAAATGATTCATATCTTCAGTGTCAGTTTTACATTTCACAACTTCACCCCGGGGACCAGACTGGACCCTTTGGCAGGCCGGATTTGGCACCCGGGCCACATGTTTGACACCTCTGGTGTAATGTGCCGTGAGAATTTTAAAGACAACAGAAAAAAAAAAAAAAAAAAGAAAATGACTCCAGGATATAGTGGAGGTGTGCAGCAGGAATGACCTTGAGTGACCTTATACAACTGCATAGGGTCAGAACCCCATCCAACATCTATGATCTGAGTTCAAGCTGCTGGTCTGGTCACAGATACCTCGCACCAATAGGCAGCAGAAATCTTTTATTCCTGCTGCTATCATGCTCCTGAATAGTGAATCGTGCGTGTTGTGTGTTTTTGTTCTATCTGTCATTTGTGTACTGCTGGCTGTACAATAATGTGCCCTCTATAGGGATAATAAAGTACCTTGAACCTTGAAAATGTCATAGTGAAACCCTCCCTCCTTCCCTTCTTTGACGCATGAGAAATCCAGCTTTTCAGCAGTGGATTTTCAGCATGGAATACTAGCAGTTGAAAACACCTGTTGCTTATAGAGGATTTACAGCGACTACAAGCTGAAGGATATTATCGACACCTGCAGATACCCTCTATCATACCTGATTTACAACAGATTGTAACAATACCCTTCTGGCCCGGTGGCGACTACGAGCGCATGCAGTTCGATGATCAGATTCTCCTGTCAGCCACACACATCCACTGTGATTGATTCATGCTGCCCTGCATAGCTAAACCTCCATCAGCCTGTAATTTATGTCACCCCAGTGCACTTTCCTGCTGGAGTAAAATGCTACATATGCTATGTCTGGTGTAGTCGTGATTCAGCCTCTCTGTGGTTATGGGATGGGTAAATGAATCGATTTTACTTCATGACAAAATCCTCGCTTTGTAATTCGCCTGTAGCATGAATAGTTTGGTGAAGAGTAGGTGTAAGTAACTGTGAGGCTGTGAAACTGATGCCCACTGGGGTTCAGGTGGATTTGAGGTTGGACTGAATGAACAGGTGTTTGTCGCAGTTTCCTACTAATGCGTTGGTTCCGGTTCACAGCTAACCCAAAGCTACTATTATCTGCTGGTTTACTGCCCTTCTTCCTTTCTTATCAGTAACTGCATCATTTTCATCAAGGCATGCTCTGTGTTTCCATGCTGAATTTTAGAAACTTAGCCTTTACGCAGGGTTCCCATAGGGTCTTAAAAAGTTTTAAGTCTGAAATTCACAAATCTACCTTTTAACACCTTAAAAAGTTAATAGAATGTATTAAATTTGATACAGTAGGTCTTAAATTATGTTGCCATTAAAATTCTGGCTTTGTTGTGTTTAAATGTGTCTGGGAAATGTCCAGGTTGGAAAGAAATTAACATTATTTTACTCAGTTCCACCCATTCCAACCTGATATTTTATATTGAAATTTGGAACCAACTAACCAGGGTTCCTACGCACGTATGAGATTTGCTTTTATTAATTTCCAGGTCTGGAAAAGTATGGAAAATGGAAACAAGTGTAAGAAAAGCAGGTCGCCCAATATCCGGAAGGTTGGCGGTTCGAATCCCACTGTCTCCAAGTCAGTCCGTTTTGTCCTTGGGCAAGACACTTCACCCTCCTTGCCGCCAGTGTTACTTACACTGGTGTATGAATGCGTGTGAATGTTCGGTGGTGGTCGGAGGGGCTGTACGTGCGAAATGGGAGCCACGCTTCTAGCATCACTAGAGGGAGAATGTGAGAGTGAATGAATAATGTAAAGCACTTTGAGAAGGCGCCTTGAGTGACTTGTAAAGTGCAATAAAAATCTAATCCATTATTATTATTTATTATAAAATATATTCACGTTTCCAGGAACGTTGTTATTTTTGTATTTTCTAAAAGATTACATTATGAGTATGTTTAAAAAAAAAAAACTAAAAAAAAAAACAGAAGTTGATCTGGTTTTTTTTTCCCCATTAGTTTGAGCTAAAATATTTACGTAAGAGCACATACATTCAGCTATGCATCCCAGAAAACATTTGAGCAGATTGACAAGTTAAATGCCCAGCCTTCTACTCTTATCCTGATCCAACCCATTTTAAGCCCCGCCCAGGTTTCAAGTTTCACTGCCGCTTCGACAGGTGATATCCACATGCTGTTTGTGAATGAGCTATTCAACATGCCTCATAAATCCCAAATATAAAGACTAGTTTGCTGGTTGGATTTTTTTTACAAAGACATCTGGACATTGAAGTCTGGAAAAAGTATGGAATTTTGAAATTTCAAATGTGTAGGAATCCTGATTAACGCAAACTTTGTAGCCCCTGGTGAGAAATGACTCGGAATGGTGAGAATCAAGATGTTGGAGTAAATAAATGCATTTTCCTACATTCTAGTCGTGACATTTTTTCAGTATGGCTGCAAAATAGGCATTAAATTCTGTCCTAACAAGTCTTAAAAAGTCTTAAATTGAACTTGTCAAAATCTGTAGGAACCCTGTTTATATTTTGCAAAATTAAATATCTCAACCATCCTTTGGCCTTTTAGCCTTTCGCTTTCTTTTCACATCCTCCACTCTGTGCCACTATGTTCTTCCATTGTATATTTTGCAACTTCCTTTCATCTATCTGAGTGACCGTTAACATACAAATTCTGCAGTCATCATCTGACATATTGCCTTCATTACTATTTTCTTGCAGATGTAAAGCAATAAATCCTATATCCATTGGCTTCTGTGGCACCCTTAGGGCTGTCCACAAACACTCTCATCAAAATATAACAACAAAACAATATTCAGTATTCATTTTTATAGCACTGCAGCAACTGTTGATCATATGCGATGTCGTGTTGTTCTGGGCACCGGTCACACAATGTTCCTTTGGCTTAAAGTGAACTGTAGGTTGAACCGAAACATGTGAATGACTCAAAAAAACAACCATGTGCTAATGATGGCAGAGGGTTCACAGTCCATGTCGACCGCAGAGATGGCGATTGGCACCCTGAGGCTCGTTCCGAAAGAGTTAGGACTTTGGTCAGTAGACGGCAAAAACATGGAACATGAGATAAAGACTCTGTCATGTGAGGTGGGATCTGTCTGTCTGTCTGTCTGTCTGTCTATCTATCTCTCTTTCTCTCTACCTCTATCTCTCTCTCTCTCTCCCTCTCTCTCTCAAATTGTAACAACACTACATAGACATCGGGCCGAAACCACACCCTATGCCAGGGGTGTCAAACATAAGGGCCGGGGGCCAGAACCGTCCCGCCAAAGGTTTCAACCCGGCCCCCAGGATGAATTTACAAGCTTAAAAAAATTACACTGAAAAAAGAAAAGAAAAATTGCACTGAAGACATTACGACATTATTTCAATTCATCAAGGGTGGCAAATTCCATTATGAAAATATTTACATTTAGAAACTATTGTCACAATAAAATCCTGAACAATTAAGAACTTGAACATTTTTATGAAAAAAAAAGGCAAATTTTGACTAAAAAATCAATTCACGATGATCTGTACATTGTGTTCATAATAAGCTGAGACATAATGTTGTTGAAACTTGACTTATTTTTCTGAAGAAATGTCACATTGTACATGGTAGTGCAGGTTATTCATATTTTCACATTAAAACAAAGTGAAAAATGTGGATTATTATGTAAAGGGTATTATGTCTGGGATTTTACTGGTCCACCTATGACCCTAGTGAGGATGAAACGGGTTCAGAAAATGAATGAATGAATTAATTAATTTTACTGGTCCGGCCCACTTTAGTTCACATTGGGCTGAATACGGCCCCCGAACTAAAATGAGTTTGATACCCCTGCTCTAAGCCAAATCCTAAACTGCAGACTTTAAACCACAGAAGCTCAGATAATTTTGACGTGTCATTATATTCTTTATACTATATAGATTTTGCCATATTTTATATTTAGAGCTTGAAATGTGTTGATGAACAGAGATCTACTGCAGTTATACAGTACTCCCAGACATGTAAGAAACACCAGTAGTAGCAGCTACAGTGTGCATGGAACATCCATTCCATATTGATTTTTTAATGTGTAATCACTGGCCTGTCAAAAGACATGTCTAGAAAATGAACCTATCTATATTAGTATTTATGACTATTGTTACATTCATTTGCTGCTTGAGCTCGGATCACGTGTCATTTTGGTGAATCTTGACAGCACTCTTATTTTTTGATCAAGATCCTTTATTGAAGTTTTCTCAGTATGTTACAAGTACTGTACAACTCATAATGACTGAAATGAGAGTTGGCACAAATAGTAGACTAAAACTAAAATTAAAACAGGCTAACAAAATACTAATTGTCAAAGTTGGAGACCCCGAGAGGTCATCGTCCTCCAGCCGTCGACCCACTTCTCTCAGTAGATAATCCATCCGTCATCGTTAGAAAACTCCAACTGAATTTTTGCAGTTCCGCTTAATTTCTAACAAAAGTCTGAATTCCTGTCTTTTCACATTAATGAAACAATTTTATCTTTGTGATGGAAGGCATTGATGGGAAGAGAAAGGGCATGTGGACCAGCAGGGGCCATCCTTAGGGGGCCTCGATCATGGCGAGTGGAAGCGGTTTACATCTTAAAGTGGCATGTGAGGTTGCTGACAGTTTGTGCAGGCTGAAGGTAATGTCATGTTACAAACAAGAGATTATCTTGTTTAGATACAGACGAGAAGGGAGAGGGGGAATGCAGAGAGAGAGAAGGAGAACTTGTTTTTCTGTTGGTAATTACAATCTCAGCATCAGATCAATCCAGCTCCCTCACACGCTCTGCTGAAAATGTATCTGAAATAGGACTCCCAATACTGAAAATGAGACTCAGGAGATTCTTGTATTGTTGTTAATATTTAGTTTAGCAGCTGCTGCACATTTCAAATAATAATGTAGTAAACCATGAGCTGGATTTGTCTTCTTCTGAAATCCATTAGTGACGTAGGTAGAATAGAGGAATGTAATTTTATAGGTTTATCTCCAAATGCATTGCAGCTTCTGTTGCATTTTGTTACCTGCATTATATTTAATAGTGTTAATTATAATTTCCATAGATTATATAAAAGATGATCATAGCCACCTTGACACGACCATTTTATTTTCTTGAACTTTTTTTTTTTTTTTTTTAGCCAAAATTGACCATATTTGGGCAAATGGGTGGAGCTAAAGGAGCACAAGGGGTGATAGGTAGATCTTTTTAAACTAATGCTAACTTAATAACATGGTAAAAAGATAAACTTTGTGCAAAAAATTGTGTAACAAAACCATAATTAAAGTAGACATGTCTGGGGAAAAAAAAAAAAAAAAGCTAAAATCAGATACAGTGAGCAAACATGGTGAGTAATGGTCAGTATTTTGCATTAAGTGAAAATAAGTCCTTTTCCTATACTTAATTTACTGATCTTGCAGATGTTCATAAAAGTTCAAACTAAAGTTGAGGGGTATCAGAAACTGAGGAAAAAGTGACTTTTTTTACTGGAGAAATACCACAAAGAAAAGTAAAGAATTTGAGAAGAAGAAAGTCAGTCATAACAAACATGGACATGACAGAGGAGGTAAGACTAATGTGAATACTAATGTTGCAGCGTTTCCACTGGTAAGGTTTAAAAGTGAAGTTTCAGGAGGTAGGGAAAAGAGAAATGAGTGTTAAATCTCATTTTTACTTCTGTAGGTGGTGGTCTGCACCAGTCCTTACCCCCAGAGTATTATAAGTAGGACATAAACCGGCCCAACCCAGGGTAGGTGTCATAAATATGTCAGAAGTTTTTCACTAACTCACACAGTCGTCTTTGAACAGATCCTCTACCTCCACAGTTCCCGGTGGTATTCTCCATCTCGGTATGCATCAACCAGTACCTGGAAAACAGATAGAATTGCGAACGCTGAGGATGAGGATGGGCAAAACGCTCCATCTCTGTCCGTCTGTCTTACTTCCAATCGGCATTACTTCTGTCACCATTGTTTATTTTGAACCATACCTGTTGCACATAACTGAATGTCACCCCGCTGTCGGTGGCATCGGTGTTTTTATGTATTTTTGAGTATTTTTACAAGTATGAGTACAAGTACACACGCTCAGTATCGGACCGGATACCTGATACTGTATTCGGTATCAGTGCATCCCTAATTTTGAAACTTGCATCTTGCACCTGCTAATGGTATTACACTTTTAAGTACCTCCTAACTTTATTTTTTTTCTTTTTTCAGACAAGTTTAGAAGGAGATGTCTCTTTACCTTTACATGTTTCGACTGTCATCTGCAGTCTTCCTCAGAAGGCGTCAGCTTTGACGTGTCCTTATGTCCTTGTCTAAAAAAAAAGAAACAAAAAATAATACATTACTAAGTAGACATAATGAATGTGATGGATATACCTCTTAACTTTCCTAATTTCAAGGTGCAATTGCAAAATTGCTGATCCATATTGTAAATGTGATTGGTCATGGGTGACTTGTTGCTCCAAAGATGTGCTGGTTGTTCAGAGGGCATTCTGAAAGTTTTTGTCTGTAAATTTAGGCACTTAACAGTACTTGGTCATGTTTAAGCAAAGATACTAGGGCTTTGTGTGATGCAGAAGAAGCTTACCTGGATGTGATTAAAACGACTCAAGACATATCACAAATATTTAAGCCATTTGGAACGACCAAGCCCGTTTGATTGTTAGAATGATCTTCCAAATATTTGACTTTTGTGCATCTCTTACCTAGTATAACTTTCCTTGGATTGGGGAATAAAAATAAGGGATGTTTTAATGACAGATTACACAAACATAATTTCTTGGGGACAAGATTGGTTTGAAATGCCAACTAATCGCGTTAGGGTTTCGTATTCCCATGTGTGAGAAAATGGCATAATGTTGTCAATATTTTCTCATCAGTCTTTCTTTGTCTAGCTTGAATGAACACCTGCTGTTTTCGTTTTCTCATTTAGGGCTGAGAGGTTTGTTTTGGTTGTTTTTCCAACCCAATGTTGTGTTCACTGCTTTCCACAAAAAACAAAGAAAAAAACAACAACAAAAAAAACCCAACAGAAACCCACAGGCCACACTCAACCACTCATTTCAAGTAAGACGAGCCCCTGAAGAGCATGTTGTCTAATCAGGTGTTAGGGTACACTGTCTTTGTCAGGCTTAAAATATGGGTTTATAATAGGATTTGGATGCCATGCATATCCGCAGTGGACGGAGCAGGTCAGTGAAGCAGCGGTTCAGGTCACGTACACAATTCCTGAATAGACCGGGCAATTAAAATATTAGGGTGGCAGCTGAAGTTTCTCATGCGTCTCCTGCTAATCCAGTGTGATCCACTTTTACCACTGTGGAAAGTGTACAGCAGCACAAGCATTAAGACTAAAACGGTCAAATGTGTGGAATAGAAAACACTCTCAACGGGGTACGATGCAGAATGTATGCTGCTTTTATGTTCGAAAGGCTGCCAGATCAATATAACCAATTATTAGAACATGTTGAGATAAACTGCACCAACACCACCCTGCAAGTTCTTCTTTTTCCGAACACCACCTCAAAGTTGTTCTCCTCTGGAGGCATTTTTGTCAGGAGCGAAGGTGAAAATTCCCAATTTGTGTCTTTCAGACTTCTTCTCTTATGCGGAGAATGCACAAGGACTTTTTACTCTATCCTGATGATTCTGACACTTGGCACTCACCTTGGAAGATTAACCTCAATCAATTTTAACAATTCCCATCACTCGCATATAGTCCAATACAAAGGACTAGAAGAACTGAGTACATCTTCAAGTATAATGATGCCATTATGGTCAACTTTAAACCCACACAGTCTACCCACCTCCCAGCAGTACTTCACTACCAGAACTGATAGTCTCCAAAAAAAAAAAAACTTAGAAAGGCAGACATTGCCCATATTTCTCCAATCTCCTTCAATATGACAGGCAATTGTTCAGAGATGTGAGTTTCCTCTCTGTAAGTCAAATCAAATGAAACCTCCATTACAGATAGCAAAAAGACAAGAAGTGGAATAAGAAGCACCTCACAAAAAGTAGGGCATAAGGGCAGCAATTCTGTTTGTCATTTTGTGTCGAGGGCATACCTGCAGAACTATTCAACATTCATCTTCTATACCCGCTTTATCCTCACTAGGGTCACGTGGGTCACATGGAGCCTATCCCAGCTACTTAAGGGTGAAGGCGGGGTACACCCTGGACAAGTCGCCAGTTCATCACAGGGCTGACACTATTCAACATATTTTCAGTACATTTGAAAATAGTTCACTAGTTTTTGCTTTTTTGCCTGTTCATCTTTGTTGTCTCATCTGTGGTTCTGTTTCCTGACAGTGAGTTTTCTTTTGTTAATATGCAGAGTCAGTGAAACTAAGCTAACATTAATAACAGGTACAACGCTTAGGTTCTGTGGAAGCCTGGGGAAATATGGACTTTTTTAAAGACTACTTTGAAGAGAGTTTAATGCCCATGTCACAGCCTGTTTCACGGCCATACACAGCCAAAACGTCATGACTCCAAGAATTTAGGAAAATGTATTTATTTATTCCAGCACCTTGATTGCTGTCTTTCCGAGTTGAATTTGATTTCTTGTACAACGTACAGCAAACTTCAAACAGTTTCCCCTCCACTCGCGTCAAACAGGTCGAGAGTGATCTTTTCTCCAACCTGGCATTATTAACGTGTACTTCCCCATGCTTGCCGACATACATCCATACTTACACTTATGAGCCCTTCCTTAAAGTTCCCAAACTCAGCGTTCTCAGTTGATGAGCCCATGTCTAATAGCTCTACGTGTTTCGGTGTGAATGTTCTGGAGGGGCTGGAAAGTTGGCAATAATTGGTTCCTAATTTAAGTATAAATTGTCAGGTTGGAACGGGTGGAACTGAGTCGACTAATGTTACTTTCTTTGCCGCTTGGACATTTCCCAGACACATTTAATAATACAGTGAACAAGTTTATAGCAACAGAACTTCAGACCTAATGTATGAAATTTGATACCTTTTAACTCATAAAGACCCAAACTGCCTCCGGCGACAAAAACCAAGTACTGATCTAAATGGTTTAATACCTGCTAATCTGATAATCCTATCAATACATGTGAATAATTAATGTAAAATACAGTTTTTTGTCTTTTCATGGTCATCAGATATGACTCATTTGGAAATTCAGAGGCTCTGATTCACCAGTAAAACCCATAGAGTTGGATCAATGACAGTGGATGGAGATGCTTGTTTTTATGTTCAGTTAATGATAGATTTACCTAAAAAGTCATTTTTTTTCTTCAGTTTTGTCTGTTTTTGATGTAATAACACAACTGTACTCTGAGCTTTAATTTACATCAACATGATCAGTTAGTTCAATGTAGGAAAATACCCAATTTTCACTGAACAAACACAAAATACAGAAGATAAAGTTACAGTTAATTGGGAGAAATGATTTAAGGAAGGTTAAATATAGAGAAAAATGAATTTGGGAACTGCCATAAAAGTAACGCTGGGTTAAAGAGTTTTTTTTTTTTTCTTTTGAAGATTTGTGAATTCAAGACTTTTTAAGACCCCACAGAAACCAAGATGGGTCTTGTTTTTTCCACTTTATACAGCAGACAAATAACGTAAGCAGAGATCTTTTGCATCTGGGAAGGAAAGCAAGCTGTAAATGTTATTTTGACACTTTTAGTTGTTGTTGCTGCATTGGAGCCATTTGGAATGGTTTTTCTGGCAATGTAAAAAGTGTAAGTCTAGTCTTCAGTCTGCTCTTAGTTTCCCAGTGTAGCTAATAAAAACCCATAAAGTGTTAGGTTTACAACTTGTTTTTGGTTTTGCCATAGTAGTAGTTTACATCAGATAAACAAAAAAAAAAAGGAATTGCTGTTAGATGTAAGTGCCTTCAACGTGAGCATATAACATCAAAACAGTGAAACGCTAAAGGACACTGTGGAGTTCATTCTTATTGAGAAGGCCAAACACTCTTAATGCTTTGATACCCTTTAATGCATGAATTATGAGAACCTTTGCCAAGATATTTTTCCTGAGTGTTTTTATTTCTCTTTAGGCATGGAAAAAACAATGTGATAGCGGTTTTTTTCCATTAGTTTTTTTAAGGAGTTACAAAAATGTCCACTCAACCAGACATCACAATTTAATTTTTGAAGCAAAGAAATGAGCATTTAAAACCTAACATCAGAAAGTGATATTAAAAACTATGCAATAAAAACATTTTTGCTGCTGCTAATCAGATGTTTTTTTCACATTTCAACATACTTTAATACAAGCTAGTATTCACTTCATGAATATAATATACAAAAAAAACAAAACATGTTTTTGATTTTTTAAAAATGCAATTGATTTACATTAAAACATGTCACTGCAGATCAGGTTTATCAAGAACAGCCAAGTTACAGTAACGGGATGAATAGTACTGTATGGGATGTTGCATAAGTGTCCACTGTGTTGGCTGATATGGAAGTAAAACAACAAAACCAATGAATATACAAGAGAACAGCTGTAGAATAACTGTCCACTGTAGTGACCAGTATGCATGAAAGGGTTAAACATGATCATTTGTATTGGTTCTAATGCAAAAATAATTACAGAACAGCTTTAAGTCTAAAGGTCTTTTCATGTTGTACTATTGATATGGAAATTAACCCCCCCCAAAATCTCATACAGCATATTCAGATGAGAAAAGCAAAGCTGTTTCTTACTCGAATTTACCGACATTATTCTCCAGCTGTTATGTCAAACACAGGCTCATCACTTACAGATCAAAAAAATGTTCCATACTGTAGTGACCATGAATATCACCCATCTTATCATTTGAGGAGTTGTGCTTCTGAAAGACTGAAGTTTACTCTGAGTGAATATCCATGATATCCTCCTGAGACCCAGGAAAGTACAAGTTTTGCCTATTTCTATATTAAATAATGGCCTTTATTGGAAACGACGCAATGAACCAGTTTTTTCAGATGTATTTTGAAAATTTTTGTGGGATGTCCTTTGCAGTGGACAGAGTTTTTTTTTTTTTTCTTTTTCTTTCAGTAAAACAGTTTTCTTGTCCCCTACAGAGGACAAAAATTCATTGCTGGGTCTCAGGGGGATATATCAAAACATAAACTCCCTTTATTTCCACCCAAAATACTCTTAAAACTTTAATTTCTCATGAACAGCATGGCCACCATTTTCCTCATCTAGAAAATAAGCAGAATACATGCAAAAACAAAAAGAAAATGTTGCAAAAGTCTCTAAATCAGGAAGGTCAGTTCATATAGGAGTAAGTTCACCCCCCATTGCAGTGGATTTTTTATTTTACAAACAGACAAGACCACAGTGAACCTCCAGAATTACTCAATTATTATTAAATCATTAGAGACCCATAGGTAATACTAATCCGGCGAAAGATAAAGGGTTAATATTTAGACTGTGAACAAAGTAGTAGCGCACAAAGAATACCAATTTGTATCATAGGTTATAAAATGTGGCTCGAAATAAGTCTTTTTTTTTTTTTTTTTTATTTCATGTCTGCTATGATGTTATTCTGCTGTATTTGTCTTGTGCTCATCCGATTTTACAGCTTTTCATGTGGTGACGGCATTAAAGTCAGTAATCCTAATAGCTAATTGTGTTTGACATTCTGATATTTCCTTTTACTGATTACTGTGCTGTCAAATGCAAAAACCAGCTTAACCCCAAGAAAAATCCGAAAGATAATACTGAAATTAGCAGTGTGTAAACTAAGAGAGCATCTGTCTGCAGCAGTGGGGGTAGTAGCATGTGTTGTAATCTTATTACAAGGCACATAGTCGAGCAGACTTCTGCTGGCAAATCTAATAGAGGCCACTCTGTTTGGAGAGTAAGCACTTTTTTTCCTCACCTATAACCAATGACTGCTAGTCGACGGCAACCTCCCCCCCTCCACTCCCTGTCCCATCTCTTGTTGGGGTAAAAAAAATTCACACAATGTACCTCGCTTTTTCTGTCAGTTCTTTTATGTAGGATAGATCCACTTATACACCACACAATGGCTGCCAAGTAGCCTGGGATGTAAAATATGAGTCCAAAAGCTTTTTTAATCCAGGAAAAGCTTTGTCTGCCCTACGTTCTGTCAACAGCTTTTACATTTTCCTCAATTATGTCTCTCCAACAGTCTGATGAAACTGCTGGCAAGTAGCAGGGTATTTGCATAGGGGCACTCCTTAGTGTGTTTTTATGTTCTTTTTCTCATCAACATGAATGCCTTTGCCAAGTCAAAGGCCTCAGAATTACCATATTGTTATGTTTTATGTTTGCTTTCCTACAGACGCAAGATCCTCTAATCATCCAGACCACTGTGTGTTACATAGGGGCAGGAAGAACTCTTGCAGTTATTTTTTTTTTTTCAACAAAAAGAAAAAAGAGTTAAGGAATTAGCAGCTTTATGCGAAGTTAACAGTTCTCCTCAACAGCAGCTAAGAAGTTCTTTTTATTTTTTTATTTTTCTGAGTGAAATTGATGTGAAGGTCTTTGGAAAGTACAACATAATGAGCTTGACAGAAGAGAAACTGCACGAAATAATGACAGCACTCAAAAATAGATGAGGTATTGGCAGTGGATATTTCACTTCATGTACAGTTTTAAAATATTATGTGCCTCTGAGGACCTAGACAGGATGGCAGGGTATTATTTAGCCTTTTGTTATCCTCCCCTGCAATCACTAAAAAAAATCTAAAATAAATATAAAAATATAAAAAGTCCATATTCGAGCCAGTGTTTGCTTTGTCCTTCCTTGGATTTTTACTTAAGTGGATTTAACTTGAACATAGTAGGCCACAGTGGTGCTCCTTAATGTTTGACGTCATGTTCCATAAAATGGAAAACATTAAGAGCAGAAATCCATTATGAGATGCTGTTGAAACATACTTGTGCAGCGAGGGCATCTCTAGAATCTGATCATTTTCCATCTTTACAATCCCGTCCATCTTAACCCTTTATAGGGCACTCATAAAAAATAGTGTGTTGTTGGGGAACATAATAAGACTTTAGTACTTTTGTGAATTTTTTTTTTTTTTATCTTTTTTTTTTGTGTCACGTAAAAAATCAAGGTCAATAAAGTCGCCATATTTGCTTCTTTTCCAAAGTGAAAAAGAAAATCCAGGAAGTATATTTAAAGAAATACAAGAAAAACACACATGAAAGGAACATGTATTTTTTTAGAACATTAGAGCAGCAGCAGTGACGTGTAAGTCATTCATTTTTCAGACAGAGGCAGTCGTTTACTTGCTTTACCAGTTTCAGCTACAGTACTTCCTGTAGGTGACAGGAAGTAGCTGAAACTGGTAAAGCAAGTATACAACTGCCTCTGTCTGATGACTGACTTCAGAGTCCTGCACTGGTTCGGGTCCCAGCAGGTGAACCGCAAATTTGAATGAAACTGGTGAAACATTTTGTGCTGTGTCGGATACGGGTTTGGGTCAGAAGCAGGAGAGGGCGGGTCTAATTTGTGGTTTACATTAGGCTACAAAGCATCATGGGCCAACAAACTCTGTGTTAAGATTCTATGTTGAGCAACGTTTTAATCTGGCTCTGCCTTCAACTGCAGTTGCACATGTCACTATTCGATTGTCATGGCAATAAACTTTTTTTTTTTTTTTTTTTTAATTTTTTAAAAAATATCTGGGTGATTTTAATTGTGGTTTGGGTCGGATATCGGGTTTATTTATGGCGGGTCGGTTCGGATGCGGAATTTTATTTTAATTCTGTCGGAAAACAGATGGGATGTGGGTTTAAATAGGACGGGTATGGGCGGTTATGGTTTGTTAAACTCAGAACCCTGCAGGACTCTGAGTGACTTACCCAGTTGTATTTAGAAGACAGGATGAATCTTTACCAGAACATCTGTGCTAATCCAGACCCCTGTCCACATCCACGTGATCCCTTTGAACGCCATTCCTTACATTAGTACCGTTACTTCATGATACCTAATATAACACTTGTTGAAGTGTTACTCAATATTAGGAGGCTGTGGATGAAGAAGCAACACAGAGAGGGCATAACTCCACAGGAAGACTCTTTCTTTAACATCTACTCACTCCCCTTGTCTCATCACCTTTTCTCTTTGTCCGTATCCTTCCGCCAATCCATTACAGTAGTCCCAACAGAAACAATATAGACCCAGTTCCATTATACAAATAAAACTAACAAAGCAAAAATAAATCATCTTACATTAACAAAGCAGGTCCACTCACTGTTCGTGCACAGGTGGACCTTACAGACCCTGGAGACCACATTGGACCTCAGATCATTGACTCGCTGTCCTCACTGGAACTGCTGCTGTCAGTTTTCTTTTAATATGTGTGGTAATGACCAAAAATAGTCACTTGCCCAATAACGGGTTAAACTAGTGATTTATGCGAACCAGCTGAACTGAAATTTGCCATTGTGATAAAATCTGTCAATATGTGAAGTGATCGACATCAGAAACCTGTGCCAAAAACAGGACGACAGTGTAATTGGCACAATATGTCTTTTTTAAAAACAGATGGATGTAGAAGATGCACATGAGCTAAGTTGCATCTCTGTTCAGTGGTGATGAGAGGAGGCGTTTGTCTCAAAGAAAACTAAACATGACAAGGCGATTTGTAATTACTGCAGGGGAAAAAGTCACAGCCAAACTGATTAAGGCCCCGCTTTAGTCTCACATAGCTAGACCTCCACACCTTATTAAATCTCTGCCAATGCTGGAGATAGCGCTGCTTTGCTTCTGCTTCTTTTTGTTATTGGGTGTCTATTGGCAGTTGGAAAAGCCAGCCATCTGCTGGATTTTAAAAATATTTTCAATGTTTGAAGTTGAGTGTTTTAAAGATGAATAATGCGTCAAATACTTGATTTAATAAAGAAACCGAAGCTCTTAGCAAAGTTGGGAGGATAAATATTTGATGGCTACTTGTGATTCATACACAGATTTTATTTCAGATGATGTGTTTGGAGAAATAGCTCATGTTTGGGTGCAAAATGAATTTCATATTGTCAGTGCAATATTATCACATAATGATTTTGAAAGTTATAGTCCCCATTATGCCAAATACACTGGCCCCCAAGAAGAAAACAAGTAAAAACTTAACATTGGATAATTACTGCAGTGACATATTTCAGTTCTTTAAGCCTTTAACTGATGCATTAAGTAGTTTCTCATTGATTTAACAACCATCAGTTTGTTGAAGAGCATAAAAATGTGACTATTTCAATGGGAATAGGTCATGTGATCAGAGTCCAGACTGACCCTGCTCCAGAGTGATGGTCTATGAGGGGGAGCAGAGAGGTGGAGGAACTGATTACCCATCATGCCTAGTGGCCTACAGCAGAAGCCTGTGAGGGTAGTGTTATGATCTGGGGTTGCTTCAGTTCATCAGGTCTAGGTTCAGCAACGTTACAGGTCCATAAAACAACGTCAGCTGAACCTGAATGTATGTCTTCACTGATTACATGGGAATATTCTAAAGTCACAACACAAGGATTCATCTTGGTTTTAAGCGTGAAAGAATGGTTCACAAGTGTGAAACATCCTTTTCACACATTAATTTGTCACCACAGAGTTTAGATATGAACCCTACTGAGAATCTTTGGGATGTGAAGGTGAAGAGTTAACACACGGCCTGACTCTCCATCATCAGTACAAGATCTTGGCTAAAAATTCATGCCACTCTGGACAGAAATAGATGTTGAGACATTGCATTACTATTGTTTGTATTCCTTAATTGAGAATAATGGTGGTCTAATGTTATTTGTGCAACTTTTTTCTTTTTTGGCTTTACAAACAGAATATTAAACTTGAAGATTTGCACCCATTAAATCTGGTTTGTGAAGTTAAAGGAGTGATATTTTACTTTTAAAAAATGGAATTATGTATTTTCAAACGTTTTCCTGTGATCTCCAGAAACTGTAAATGCTCTGCTTGGGTCTGAATTCTTCATTCATTCAGCTCCACAGGTCCATCTTCAACCCTATTTCAGAGTAATCACACCAGAAAGGTCATTTTGAGCGCTGGCCCTTTAAATGCACATGGAACACTTCAGGCCCCGCCCCCTTCAGGTTGTTGACTCTGCTGCTTTGTCCCATTCAACCAACAACTGAACATTTTAGGCAACCACCTCAAAGTTTGGACATATTTTCAGTTTTTACTACAACCACTGCTGCTGAGAAACGTTCATCAAAAGTCTTGACCTTTTATGTGCAAAGGTCGTGACATAAGTGATTATAAATGGAAAAAAATTAAGCAAGAATTAAAACGGGTTGTAGAAATATCCTCAATTCTTGGCAAAATGAGTATAAAGATAGTTTTGCAGCATCTGGAGGGTTCAAATTCAAACTTTATGAACTATTAGGGTCCAAATACGCAAATAAATGAACCAAAGACTAATAAAAGTGGGTTTAACAAAATGTGACCCTTATAAGAAAACGCCCTATAGCCAAAACCAATTTGCTTTTATGAACATCGAGAAGTAAACTGGTAAATTGGTTTGGCCTTAGTGGACACTGTGGAGAACAGCTACTCCCACTGTGATCTCTGATTATAAACGCCTCATTCTGAGGAAATAAAACAGCATGTCTGATTTCCAGGTGTCCAATTAAAACATACTGTAATCAAGAATATTAAATTCCATTTCGGTAGTTACATCAAATTATTAAACCTTACACACTGGACCTTGAAGAAAGTGCTTGACTAAGTAGGAATTTCTTCAGTTGCTGCTTTTAAAAGAGCACAGTGTTGGAGAAAATCAAATGTCAGCACATAAACTGATGCTAAAAGCCATCTCATCGGGCTTTGACCGTGCTCTTGACACATGGAGGTGATTCCCACCTTGTGACTGGAGCGATCTGCTGGGAATGTAGAATGTCAGCATGTTTGAGATGTACCATGGAGCCACATCGACAAATACTTTATACACCAACAAGAAGATTTTAAATTGACTTCTGCGAACAGTAACCCAGTGAAGATGTGGTTTCAGAGGGTTAGGGTTAAATTTTACAGACGTAAACATAAAGGATAGGAAACCGAATATATACATAGGACGGCGGTGGAATCTTACGAAGGCTTACGTGGGAAGAAATTAAAAGTGAAAGAAGCGACAATTACCGACTATTTTAATCTTAAAAATTTGCCCATCAAAATAAGAGTAAAAACACAGAAAGATTGAAAAAGCAATGTGCAGCCAGTAGCTAAAAAATTTCATTCTTATAAATCAAATGTTTCTTTTTTCTGACAGCAGCTCATTGCTGAGTCTTTCTCTACATCGACACTGACACTGAGGAATCCATTAAAAGAGCATTTTTCTCCATCAATAGCTGATGGAAAAGTGGCCATGGGATGTTTTGTGTGAAGGAAATTGAACATTTTAGCCTGTCTAGTTTGGAAACAGTTGAATTGTAAATTATTAACACCAAAATCTTCAAAAGTAGATGGTGTATATTTGCTCTTACATTTCACGTAAGAGCGCATGCGCATCTTTAAATGATAATAATGTTGAAAATGGCTTAACCCTGATATTGTGTTCACTAATTCACAGACGCCAGCAGAATTCACCACATTTTAACAGGAAGAAACCTGGAGCAGACCCTGACTCTAGAAGATGGACGTTTGACACGACCAGTTGGGGTTAAAAATATATGGGGGGGGGGGCACATTGATACACAGCCAACTGACCTAGAATAGAAGTACTAGAATAGAAGTACTTTATTGATCCCACAATTGCGAAATTGCTTAAAAAACTGTTAAAAATTAGAAATGCTGTTGCTAGTGTGTGCGTGTGTGTGTGTGTGTGTTGTGGGACACACTGAGCCATATTTAACCCACAGACCAACCCACAGCTTTTAAGTGATGCATACAACAGCCAGTATTCTCTCTCTGCCAGGTCAAATTTGACCCGTAACACCTCAAATGTCATTTTTTTTTTTTTAGACCTTTAGAATTTACGAAAATGCTGAAAATTAATTTTGTTGCGGTAAAATAGTGGTGTTTGAGGATTAGATGAAGCCTCGTTCCAGTACAAAAAAAAAAAGGTACTTTTTACATACCTAAACTTCAGTTCAAATTTGACCCGAACACAATATAAAGGTTAAAATGCAAATATTATGCTTTTGAGCAAATTTAAAGTACAAAACCAGAGCGGTGTTGTCCCAAACCAACTCTGTAAATGACAATGTGTGACTTTTCCTCTTCCACTTACAAACCAGGCTTTTTCATCTGTACTTTAAACTTTCTGGTAGAAGTCTGAATGATAAGGTTGGGTGTGTTTCTCAGCTCAGTGTGATTTGACCTAGGTTGGTTTACCAATGTGAAGAAGACTATTGAATGAAATCCCTTCCATCAAAAATACAATCTCTTGCCATTATCTTGGAAAGCCCTTTAAATACAGTTCTTGCTCAGAAGCTTGGCTATTGGCTCACTGCGCAGCGGAATAAAGTCGGATTAGCTGGACAAATTGAAAATGGAGTTGTGTGATTTCATACTTAAAAGAATAGGGGAGGAAAAAAAAGAGAAATGGAATAAAAAGATTACGGAGTTGTCTGCATATGAGCGTTATAATCTCGACTTGTTTACCCTGGTGTGTTTTAAAGCAGTTGAAGATGTGAGAAAATCTATTGTGAGAAGCCTAATGAATACAGTGTTTGTCAGTTCCCCTTCCCAGACTGAAGGAAATGGTTTACTGGCATCGAACTGAGGGCATCTGTATGCAACAAGCACATAGCAACAGTAGCTCTCCCGGCGAGTCCTTAAAGTATCCCTACTGCCCCACACAGACACACACAAGCGCACAAACAAACACATATCCGCCAAGTTCAGCCGGAGAGTTAAGGTCATGGATCTCTGTGTGCTCTCCTGGTGCCTGTCAGACTAAAGAAAAATTAAAGCCGTTCAGAGCAAGCTGCAGCGAGCTGCTTACTGCATGATGCCGATAACATCCCGTCGCCCGGTGCTACCTGCTCCCTCCCACCGCTTCTTTGTTGAGACTTTTAAGATATTGCTTGACTGGCTCGGGGGGATCCCTCACCTTCTCAGCAATGACATATGGGACACAGGTCTTTTTTTTGCGCCCTTATGCGATGGCACATGTGGTTGTCGGAGGGAGACGGGTAGAGGCCGTTATTGTGATTAAATCAGCACGATGAAAGGTGGTGAGATTCCGAGTTTAATCTGTGTTTGCAGCGTGGCTGTTATCAACGTGGTCTGGATGAGAGTTAGCCTTGGTCTCATGAAGAAATGAGAGGAGCTGGGACGTTTGCGGCATGCTAAATGGTTCCTACAGTACGTGCTTGTAATTTCATGGGACTCGGGGTGGATCATGTATAGCAGAGTGGACAGGGATGTGTCTTCTTAGTCTGCCCCGGAGCAGCGGCTGCTTTATTCAACAGGACTTCACTGACCATTCAGCTTAGCGGTGCAGTTGTTCACAAAGTCCCATGCCAGGTTAATTTTCCCTGCATTTTAATTGGTGTTGTTTGTGCACTAGCGGTAAGACCAACTCAGCAGCCAGGTCAGGTCTTCAGCTGAAAAAAAACCCCCCCCCCCCCCCCCCCCCAAAAAAAAAACAACAACAGGGTGTTTTCAATTATTAATGCGAATAAAAGAGCAGAAATGTAAGTGTTGTTAATGATAATTTCAAATAAATACATGACTATGCTGAGCAGCAGACAGCAACACTTAGAACTCTACTAAACCAAAATACAACCAGTCATTTGAAATTCTAATGTTCTCATAAGACAGCAAGAATACAAATTGATATTGCAGTAAATGTCAGTTTTATTTCTGCATGGGAGTCCTTAAACCAAGCAGGTGTTTGGCAAACACATCCATATATTTGAATGTCTGTGCTAGTGTTAGACGATACAGCCAAAAACATTTGAATCTGAATGTGAATTTGGCTTCTTGTTTATGTCTGCTTGCACTCCAGACAAAAACAAATGACTCAAAATAGTGGTCTCTTTTAGAAGTGGGTGCCATATATGGACGGTAGCCACAAATAACAGCATATCCATGGACATTTTTAAGCTAAAAATGAGGAAAAATATCAGCAATTAATGAGGGTTGCATTTTGGATTTTTGTCGAACTATACAGATGAATCAAAACAGGATTGATGAAATAATTAGTTACTTTCGTTTTTCTTTGAGCACAGAGCCATCAGATAACAAAAGAACAATACAACATGGTCAAACAGAATTTTTCGGTGCTCGAAAAGGAATGGGAAGAACGTAACTTTAAGACTCACACCCCCGTATACAAACTAATTAAACTAACCCCACTTCCTTTGCTTTTTTTTTAACACTTTTTTATATATATATTTTACAACAACGCAAATCCCCCATACAAACCATTCACGTACACTTTTAACCACCTCACACTTGTATTATTTTTGTCATCCTGTTTTAATTTGAGTTTCAGTCTCGTCTTTGTACCAGACTCTCATTTCAGTCTTTATGAGTTTGTCATGGTCATAGATTTTTTGTTTTTTTTTTGTTTTGTCGAGTCAAGTTTTAGTTGCCTAAAACTCTGAGCGTTTCAGTCGTATTTTAGTCAGAATAATACGTGACTATTTTTGTCTCATTTTAGTCGACAACTGATGACATCTTAGTTTTGTTTCGGCCAATGAACATTATATTTTTCGTCTCTTTTTAGTCACGCAGTTCTATTTAATGTGGTCGCTACAGTCTTGACAAAACCAACATTTTCTTTTAGTTAAACCCATTTTAGTTCAAACACAGTTATCTTATCATTCTTATGGACTCGGAAATATATTAAATGTTTTCAATTACCATATCTGTTTGAATATTCATTAGGGCAAGTCTGAGGCTCTTAATGGTGGGGGGGGGGTACGGGTGGTGAAGCCAGGCTTGGGCTGCGTATTTCTGTCCGAACCCGAACCTGAACCGCGTTTGACACACTGGCATCTGGACCTGGACCCAGACCGGTGGACCTTGGATGTTTGGAGCATGAGATGGAAGGCGAACTATCAGATTCAGATATATTTATTCATACACAAAAGAGAAAATATATTATACAAGTGCAGATGGACGTGAAAAGGAACCCCAGGGAAGCCATATTGCTTATCAATAGGGGACCCAAACCACCAACAACGTCCACACCTCTCATCCCTCACAAACCCCTCCCCCAGTGACAGACCTTCATATTCATCAACACCTACTGATGTGTAGTCATGCACACACACCACACACACACACCTACACAAGCATCCACACAGTCACACATAAGTACACGTACGCACACATACCCAAACAGCACATGATTCAGACAGAAATGATGCGATGCATAGCAAGACAGAAGTTTCTTTCTCACATCCAGACTTCCAGACTTCAGGTGCAAAACTGCAGGAGGCGAACCGCCTGGATGTGAAACATCTGGTGACCTGCAGACCTCACAATTACACTGCACACCAGCAGTAATGCAACTGAGAATTAGAACGTCAGCTCGTTTCATCTCGTTAATGAAAATGAAGAGACGTTTTGTCACCGTTTTTGTTTGGTAAGCTGGATTTAGTCTCGTTCTTATTCGTCAACGATATTGCATTACACATTTAATTGTCGTTATCGTCACATGACCACCATTTTTGTTACATCTCATCTCGTTTTCATCATGCAGTAAAGGTTTGTTGAAGATATTTTGTGACGAACACAACACTACCTCAGATTTGCATAATCAACCTTTTGTTTTAATGGGTCAAAACAGTATTGGAAATCTCTGACGGGACAATTTGACAGATTGGTGTTGCTAAATCAACCACAGTTTTACTTTTAAGTACATTTTTGCTTTAGTTGGCCCATAAGGGATTATCCAAAACAAGGAGCTACTTTATATGGAAATAAATGTTGGAACGACAGTCAGTTAAAGACAGGACATTACTGTGTTTTGATCCTAATATAAACTGTAATAGACATTCAGTATTCGGCCCTGTCCTAGTCTTTGTACAATTCAGTTATGTGATTCTGTGTCCTAAAGCATTCAGTTCATGTGCAGTCCCTTTGTGTGTTGTGTCAGCTTGTGTATATATGTGTGTGATATTGAGCAGGGAAAATGGTATCCCACAGATGCCTCTCCTTCAGCTCAGGCTTCCACATGCCGAGCGGATTCCCCGTGAGTGGGCAGATTGATCGGTACACACGTTTAACACTTGATAGACTGGTAAATAGCCTTCACTCTGCTCTTGGCAAGCTTGCTGATTTCCTTGTCCTCAAGAGAGAGGTGAAGAAGGTCAGGGATGGCAAGCTTGGAAGAGAATTAGACATGTGACTGTCTGTGTGGTGGGTGCTTTAAAGACACTGAACTGGGCAGTAAATGCTTCAGTACGATTGAACCCACAAAAAGCAAAAAAAAAAAAAAAACAGTCTTGATTATTTGCCAAAGCTTGTTGTAATTTAGAAATTTCATTTGCTTTTCCTTTAATTTTGCTCGGAGTTCAATTTTCTAAGTGTTTAATTGTTCTTGTTTCAAAGTTAGTTCTACTATTAACTGAGTTGTTTTTTTTTTTTTTTTACATATCACAAGGAAAAACATGTTGTGAATGTTCCTTCAAAACTAATATTACTTGCAATCGTAATTAATTCGCTGTTTCATCCATCATCATCCTTTTTTATTTAACTGATTGTTATTTCAGTTAATAAAACACATTTTCAGCTGCTGGTTTTATTTTCCCTTCACAATAAAACCCCACTGTGGCAGCTAGGTGCTTTTCAAAAGTAAAAGAAAATGTGATTCCTTCCTTCCCTATATGTGTTGTCACATATGATAACCAATATCCAATCAAAAATGGCAATATACCTTTGATTAAACACATAAATAGAAATTACATTGTGTCACAGTAGACTCATTCCTTGACCACGTGCTCCAAAATTATTTATGTGGGCTGTGAAATAACTCACTAGCTATAAAATACAGAATGATAATGACTCAAAGGTCAGAACCAGGAGTCCTGGTGGAGGTGCCATTTGTTTCTTAATACCCAGAGAAACTCTAACGTTATTGATCTCCTGCATCGTATGACTTTGAAAAGTAATTACTAGGTTATATATGATGAGATTTTCCTCCCCACGGGGTAACTTTATTACTACCATATAACATCCTCTCCACACCATGAAAGAAATACAAGGTAGTCGATACAGAATGCCAATTGTTTGCATAGAGAAAAGATGGGTGTCTGTAACGACAAGACGGAGTCATTGGTTGCAGGTATCGCTAAAAGACGCCACAAGCAGTCCCCTTCAGAAGCCAGCACACATATTTTTTTTAGACAAAACAGGGGCCCATTCCTGCTTCATGCTGATTTGTTAGTTTCTCACATGGGACCCAACCTATTTATTCCTTAGAAAAATAAAACCGCCTTTTTTCTATGGCTGCCTTCGGAGGAGGGGGAAAGAGCAGCCTGCAAGGTGCTTGTACGATGGCTCCGGTGAGACAAAGGAAGTGAAAGGGATGAAAAAGGGAAAGGAGGGGGGTGAGATCGGTGAGATAGAGAATCTGGGAATGACAGGGGTACGGGATAGGAAAGCAGGGAAAGGTAAGATGGTGGTGAGAGAATGAAAGGGCAAATGGGATTGGGCGAAGCGAGCACAGAGCGGCTGAGTTATGATTACTATGCTCCATGCTGTTTCGCATGGCTCCTCTTCCCAATAGCCTGAAGCGACCAGGGCTCAGATTTGGGCTGCCAACCAAAAGGTGGATATCAGCATTCCTTTGAGCCTTCCTCTTTCCCCCCTAACCAGACTTCACACACACTGCTTCTATCAACTTAGTCCATGTGGGCTGGTCTTTGAAGTGGGGGGATACGTGATGCTTTCATGCAATTTAAAATTCTCTTTTTCAGGTTGTGGCAGTGGTATTAATTGTCTGTTAGCACAAGGTCTTAAAAAGCCAATTGAGTTGATGAACATATGCGCATCACAAATTCATGACAAATGAATTCTTAATAAAATAAATAGATTTGATGGAGGTTACAGAGGGTTCAGAAAATAAATGTTACCATTTAAAAAAAAAAAAAAAATCTATGAGATCTGAAGTGGTAGTTAAAATCTACAGACATCTCATTCACCTATTAGATCTTCTGTTACTTGTGCATATTGGTATTTTACGTCCTCCTTAATGAAGCTGTTCAGCATTACTTTTCATGGAGATCACGCTGTTGGAGAAGAAAAACAGTATTATCTTTTGTGTCACAATACCTCTGAAGGATATTAAACGTCCTTCGAATTAGACTCAGTTACTTACAAAAAAAAAATGCCAAGCACTCGGTGATGGCTTCAAGTCTTTTCGAAAGCAGTTTGTTTTGCAATGTTTTTAAATTGGCATTCCAATGTTGCACACCAGCTCTTTATTTTGTACTTTTACAGAGAGCTGCATAAACCGATGACTCAAAAAAACAAAAAAAAAAAACAATATAATAATGGAAAAAGAAAAAAATAAAGATGTCTGAGGTGTCGCCGTGTGGCAGTTCACTTTTCTAAGCCTACAACATCAGCACCACACATGAGATTTAAGCTTGAAGAACATACTATTTTATTCTTTTGTATGATTCATTGAGCTTCCTATTTCAGTCCCTTTCGTCAGCTGTTATAGGATGAAGTTGACCAGAATTCATAAATAATAACTCAAACTGCTGATGAGCCTGGAAGTCTTAACACTGGTTATGTGGGACTGAGTGAGGTTAATTTGTCATGTGATCTATTTTTCATTAAAAAAAAAAAATAAATACTGCCAAAACCTTGAAACCCAGTCAGTGCCCCCCTTTATCAGTCTAATTATGGTTATTTCCAGAGAATGTTGCTCTGTGGGTTTTATTAAATTAATGTTGACAACTAAAGCATTCTGTTTTAATCCACTTTAACTTCCAGAGTTTGTCGTGCATTATTTTTTTAAAACTCTTTTTATTGAAATTAGAACAATGACAATATGAAAAGGTCTTACATAGTATCTAATATGTGTTTCCTAACAAGAACATTACACCGGCACTCGTATGTACACATGCGCACACACACACAAAAAAAGGAGGAGGTCTGTCTACTTATTTAACATTAAAATAATCTATAAAGGGCCAAATTGAGTAAAATAATTTTCCATTATCTTTTAGTAAATTTGATTTTCTCCAAATGTAAATGTTGCATAATATCTTTCATCAGAGCCTGATGAATTGGAAGATTTTTGTTCTTCCAGTTGATTAGGGCGACTCTTGGGCAATGTTATAATTCTTGACCGTTTGTTACTTTACTTTGAACTAGTGTCTCCAGAACTACTTGGTTTTAATGTACTGATGTATGAATGTAATTGTTGTTTTAACTATGTAACTCTGTATGTCACTGCCATGCCAGGTCCCTCTTGAAAAAGAGATTTCAAATCTCATTGAGGCTTTTATCTGGTTAAATAAAGGAGGTATATATATATATATATATATATATATATATATATATAAAACAAAAACAGAATTACAGTAAGCGTCTGGCCAGTAGTGTCACAAACTTCAAAACAACAGTCTGTTTAGTACTTGGGTCCATTCCACTTTGTTCCACACCAAACATTATTATCATTGGGTCTGTCTCTTAAAAATCATACACAAGGTCTGTAAAGTTTCAGTCCAATAGGTGGTGATGTTGGGGCGTGTCCAAAACGTGTGTGCCAGTGAGGCTGAGCTCTGGCCACAACGTTCACAAAGGGAGTTCACTCCAGAGAACATCCTGGACATCTTCAATTTAGACAAATGTAACCTATGCAAAAAGTGTAACTCCAGAAGTCCATGCATTATTTTGCTGTTGATGTAAAAATAATGTCAAAGCAGTTCCTTAAATAAATGTTGGACCGACCTCTGAACTCCAACATAACTTGTCTGATTTACACAGATGTGAGAAAATCTTATGATCCACCATCAAACACTGTAGACTATCGTCACAAATGTTGCACTAATATGGACCAAAATAATGCTAATATGCAGTTTCTAGTCAGATACAACAACAAAGAGTCAGCACACTCAGGATGAGCCTAATGCATCACCCTTATATTTTAATATGAGGGAAGAAAATTGTGATTCTGATCATGGATTGTGATTCACTCAACAGATTCTTCATATGATCATTTTGCCATATAACCCCAAGCTTCTTGTAATTTAGATGTTGAAAGACACCATATGACCCATTTACTTGTGTTATGCACATTAAAAACTGATTAATTGCCTCTGATAGGACGTTTTGCTTTCTGTTAGTATTCTTGCAGATAGCAGCTCATGGATAACGTAAGAAAAAATTGCTCCCATGTTGGTTTGTTACATGAAGGCTACATTCAGACTGCAGGCAAATTTGGGTCAATTCCTTTTTTTTTTTTTTTTTTTTTTTTTTGCCCCTATGTGACCCAAACAACACAAATCCAATCCAAGCCACCTTCATATG
This sequence comes from Ostorhinchus rueppellii, assembly GCA_030068375.1. Classification (NCBI taxonomy): domain Eukaryota; kingdom Metazoa; phylum Chordata; class Actinopteri; order Kurtiformes; family Apogonidae; genus Ostorhinchus; species Ostorhinchus rueppellii. Next base: position 29,941,060 of record JAQQZY010000007.1, read on the forward strand.
TGGTCCTAAATCCGACACATATCTGATATTTTGCAGCGTGACTTTAGTTTGTATGGCCTGGTCGCATTTATCTGAATGTTACATCATTGAAATGTGACAAATGTTACAATTCTGCGTCCCAGGAGAAGAAGTGGCAGGATAAACAAAATTCTGTAAAACAAGCGCACGCCTTACACACCAAATTACATCAGGACCTCTTTTGCAGATGTAGGTCACTTCAGGGTAGCATTCAGTTTATACTGAAAACTGATAGAAGTCACATTTAATGTGTAATACAAAAAAATCAGATTTCACCCAAAAATCTGAATTGTGCATTAAGATCTACCGTCTGAATTTAGCCTTAATTTAATCTTATATGTATATATGGAGGTGATTATTGTTTGACTTAAATGTTCAGTTTCACAGTTTTGTAATGAAGTGAAAGATAGTGGATTTCAGACATGCATCATGTTTTCCATGTTAACATTTGTAAGGATGATACTGGTTGATTAATCTTCTATGAGCTTCTCCTTGTTCCAAATGATCACTTTTCTATCATTTTTGTTTGACCCTTAATACAGATAGTCGGTTATATGGGTAGAACATAAGTAGCCATGTTGATAACCAAATAGAGAAAAATCAGACCCAACTTTTGACCGCACAATTGGATGTCTTTAAAAAAATAAATAAAATTAATTCTTCAGGACCATCCAAAAACAGACATCGATTTGCCTTTCAATGCTTATCCAAGAGGGCGTGCAGAAGTGGTCTGGGCTTAAACATAAAATAGCATGCTCCTATTCCAGTTAACGTCTTTGCCCCGTCTTCCACCTTGAGAATCACCCCTACTTTCATGAAGAATTACCCATATCCATCATCCACTTAAAGAGTTGGGATTCACTCCCCTAATGTTAAGGTCTGTGTTGTTCTACCTCATAAAGTCTTAACACTAGTTTGCTTTTCAGCACACTGCTCTCCCTCTCTCGCTGTAGTCATATTATGAGCTCACTTCCCGAGAGAATTTTAATTTTCCATTGAAAAACTTTGTTCCTCACCGTTAATTACAGTAGGCCAATGTTTTCTCTCACCCTATAATTACAATTCAGAAAACAATTACATATCATTCAGGCAGCATGATTACCTCCTGTCACTCCAGCCTCCCGTGTCATAATTTAATATTTTGCTCAATGATCACTCAGAGGATTCATAAAGGCAAAAGAGGCTCCCACTTATAGTGCATTTCCTAGTCATCAGCCTCTCTGCTTGTTCGTCTGATAAATGCTGGGTAGAGGGAGGCACTCCGGTTTGACAATGTGCCATTAAGCCATCCATGGACCCACTCTTGCAGACGCTGGGTGATTAATGTCTTCTCCTTCTCTCCATTTAACCCTCCAATAATGAACCTGAATTAACAAGCCCTTGCTCCTGGTGATGAGTGTTGCAAACACTGACAATTTCCGTGTGAACGCAAATCCAGTCACAAAAGTTTAAGCATCGACTAGTTAGAACTGATGCTCCTGAAGCGATACAAGCCTAATATGGTTTGTCAACCTATCAAACCGCCTCTGCATGGAAACAATATTGATATTTTTTTATATATTTGCTAAAGAAATCAGTTGAAAAGGAAACATCCATTAGAATTATAACTCTATTATTGCTATGAAATTAAAACCACCTTGGGCCTAATTAAAACCACCGTAGAACAAGAGTCTTCAGCTGCACTCTAATGCTATGAAGACACAGCAGCAATCAGTAGAAATGTTAATAAAATGCAAGGTGCCTTGTTGGCATAAACACTTGGGTGTTGGAAGGTTAATAAAATGCATGGAATGGGTGGAAATTTACATTTCATTCTCAAAATGGTGTTCTATTGTGAGAAGTCAAAGAACAAGGTTTTACATGCTGTGACATTTATGGTTTCTGCCTCCATCATTTTTCAATTTTGGCAGCACTTTGACGCTGCTGTCGGGATGTGTGTGGATGCAGCACCTGCTGAATGTCATGCCGTGCATAAAATTGCTACACATTTAGCCAACAGGACTGAGTTAGATATGAAAGTTCTGTGACTTAAAAAGAATACCCAATAAAATAAACAAGATTGCTATTGCTCTACAACAGCATCTTTTCACAGCTCATCTGTGACCTGAGGTTTATAAAGCATCCGACTCTATACTTATGACCTTTCAACGTAATAAACAAACTTGGAAGACAGAAGAAAAAGTTTCAGGAGCAAAGAAACAACAACCCTTTGTGAGAAAACAATGATGCGCGAGGGTGTTTCCGATGCCAACTGAAAAAGTGTAAAACAAGACAACAGTGTATTTTACCTTCTAGAAAATGTTCTGTTAATTCAAAGTTGATGTGGCAACAATTCTGCAGTTTATCTTGGCTGCGTGACTGTATATTCAGAAAGTTTTGTACAATCTTGCCCCATAAGGTGGTGAAAGGTAAATTAAAGTTTATTTCAACAGAGAGAAAGATGGCTAAGCATGAGGTGCTACTTCAATTGAACTGTATTTTATTGGACTCTTTATTCTTCCTGTATTTTATAATTGAGATCCACCAGTAACACATTTTTAAAGGCCAATAGAGAAACACTATTTTAAAATAGAGTAAAGCCAATAGACAATTTATCAGTTGATATTATCCCCACCACTTCTCCTTAACATTTAGAAAGTGAAAATGCATTATGGATGTCTGAAATTAAAGTTTTCTAAACAACAGTGGGACAACACAAAATCCCTATTTATTTAATTATAATTATTAAAATCTGCATCATTGCCCATCAATCTCAGTACAAATATAAATTTCCAAAGCAGTGGTGAGCTGGAAATCACTGCATGGGCTCAGGAATACTCCCAGATATTATTGTCTGTAAACACAGTCCAATATGCCATCCATAAATGCAGGTTAAAGCTCTTCCATGTAAAGAAGAAACCATATGTGAACATGATCCAGAATCATAGCTCTCTTCTTTGGGCCACGGCTCAATGAAAATTTGCCTCAGAAAACTGAAAAACCGCTCTGTGAATCGACGTATCACAATTTGGAAATCATTTTTAGAAACTATGGCCATTGCATCCCCTGGAAAAAGATACAAAGAGACTTTTTGTCATTGCCCGTATTTCAGAGCAAAGAAATTCACTTCCAGTTACAACCGTCCCAGATTACATTAGACAACAAGACATACCTGGGAATACAAATCCAGTTGTGCTGACAAATCGCAGGTGACCCGTGTTCTGTGTTATCAGAAGGAAAAAACAAAAAATGAAAACACCAGGGTTCGAAGCGAGAGAAAAAGACAAAAATCACCCTACAGTATCACTCTGCAGTGTATTGGTTAAAAAAAAAGAGGGAGAGAGAGAGGAAAGGCCACATCCATCTTATTTTCATCGCTCAGTTAAAAAAGCTGTGGATCCCCCCCAATCATCTGTGATGGTATGGGGGTGCATTAGTGCCAATGGAATAAACAGTGTACATCTGGAAGGGAGCCATAAACGCTAAAAGCTATACACAGGTTTTAAAGCAGTGTACGTAATCCTGTCCCAGGTTTTTGAAGACATGTTGCTTCCATTAATTCAAAATTACCTTAAACATTTCAAATGTTTTCTATGTTCTGTTACGAATTTATAAAAACAGAAGATTTGAACTGCGTTACATTCTCTCTTTATATCTTACCAACTTTTCAGGAGTCTGTGTTGGAGCTAATCAATCAACGTGGAATATAGCATTGGTTTATTATCCATATTTGAGCTTGTGTTCCACTCAGACAGTGATTCCAGTCGAGAAGCCTGATGTTGAACATAATCAAAACCAACTGATCGGCCCATACGGTTTAGCTGATGACCTCCAACCAGGCTGACTGAAAGTGTGCTTAATGTCTTGTCTAGTAAAATAAAGGTTGAAAACAGACAAAAAGAGTTGACCCATAAAGACCCAAACATCCACTAGTGACAAAAAGTATCAACTGATATAAATGATATATAACCTGTTAATCCATTAATCCTATCAATACATGGAAATAACTGGTGTAAAATGCCGTTTGTCGTCTATTCATGGTCATCAGATATGATCCATTTGGATGTTCATAGGTTCCATAGTTACCATGGAAACAGCATCATCTTCTACAACATTGATTCACCAGTAAAACCCATGGAGTTGGATCAATGACCCTGGATGGACACACTTATTTTCGTTCATGTAATAGTTTTTTTACTGCAAAAGTCACTTTTTCTTCAGTTTTCTCTGTTTTTGCTATAACAACCTTCAATTTTAATCTGATCTTTTACGAACATCTACATGATCAGTGAATCAAATATGAGAAAAAACTTGATTTTTCACCAAAAATTCACAAAATACAGAGGATAATATTCCAATAAATGAAAATAAATCACTTAAGAAAGGTTAAGTAGATAGAAAAATTCATTTGGGAACTGCTACAAAAGACACACTGAGTCTTTACGGGTTAATATTTCGCTGTTGCTGGTGTTTCAGCAAAAGGTTAAATAAATTTGAACGATTTGAGAAGTGTGGGTTCAAGTAGCTCTTTATGTTTGTTTTACGGACCACTTGATATTCTTGATCCATTTTTGATGAGGACAGATTGCTCTGGTTTGGAAATGAGTAAACCTTTGCTCTTTCAGCTCTTTAAACCATAACAACTTTTTAATACAGCAAAACGGCTACGAGGCAAGTCATCCCTCCAAACCTGCTAATACCTTTATGACATATAAGGCCAGATGAGGGTAATTTCAGACACTTAACACGGTTTTTAAGGTATTACCTGACTCTCTCCCTCACCTCCGCCACAAACCTGTCGAGCCAGTGCATTTATTCTCATCTGTGAGAACTGTGCATCGCCTCCCTTTTTTTCCGTTTGCAGATGAGCTACTATATGTTTTGTGCAGGCTGTGTGGAAAGCTGCCATTTATATCAGCTGTAAGCTATAGCAAAAGTAAACTTTCCACGATAAACACCATTGACATTTTGCAGGAGTTTAATGTGCGCAAGAAAATGGTAGGTACATTTCACTTGCTTTGCCACAGCTCTGGTTTGACGAGAGAGAATTTATTGGCACTTTCACAGACTGAATAGCAAGACAGGGCCAGCAAGTTCAGCTACTGTCAAAGTGCAAATGTGTGTGTCATAATGTCTAATACTCAATCATGCAGCTGACATACAGTAAAATTTTAATTCGTTCCCTAAAATAAGTCTCAGGTTTCAGCTTTAACTTGAAAACTATTTCAATGAAAGCCGCCGGGACTTCCATTCTCACTTTATTGCCTTTCCTATTTCATGTTCTCGAGCTCCTCAGTCACCTGTAGCATTCGTGTGTGTGTGTGTGTGTTGAAGATTGCTGGGCTTTGGGGGATAGAGCAAGAAGTAGCTAATTTTCCCTCTCTAGCCAATCTTTCTTGAAGCATTGGCTGAAGCCCTTTGCTGTACATCCTTTGGAGGAGCTTTCCAGATTGCAAAGTGTAAGTTCTTACTGAAAGGCTATTATTAATGGAAAGGTCAAACCAGGGTGCGTGGTTAGATCGCAGCAAGGAGATACTGTCACTTCTCTCGACTTTACTGTCTGAGACCAAAGGAAAGAAAGAAAGAGGCAAACTCACAGAGGTGTTATGGAATATTATGGCACTTTATCTTAATGTCTCTGTGCTTTAAAAGACTGAATTTACATTAAACTCTTTTTCAAAACAAATTTCGAATGAAGCCTCTCTTGTTTCCCGTAAGACATCCATTGCAAATGTGTGTGTCTAGTTATTGCACAGATGGTGTGCGATGGTGCTTTATTGAATTCAAACATGGCACGGTCGTTTCAGCCTCGGCAGAAAAATAAAATATTAGAATCACGAAACATCAATCATTCACCTATAGGAAGTGTTGCCAACTTAGCAATGTTTTCACTGGATTGTGTGATGTTGAAGAATCCTTGAGCAACTTTTTCTTCTAAATTTTTGTTTTACACTCATCTCCGTGCAAAGAGAGTATCTTGTCGAGGATGATTCAAGATGTTGCTCATTTTCCCACTCTGTCTCTTTGAAGCTCTTCGCTTTGATGAAAAAGAGATGGAACCAGATAGAACCCATTATTACAACACCTTAACTGCATGTCTCTGCTTGAACAGACTGAATTTCCATACATGTTTAACCCTCAAAGACCTAAAGATCCATTTGCACCTGAAAACATCATTGATCTTGGAGGTTTAATAACTTTGGAATCATTAATCGTATGGATTCCTTTAAATAATTCATCTAAAGTGCATTTTCTTTGCCTTCATCAGCATCACATATGGCCCATTTGGATCTTCAGAGGCTTCATAGTGAACATGGAAACACTGTGATCTTCTGCAGCATAGTTTCACCAATATAACAATGTAGTTTGACAGATGGCAAATGTACTTTTTTGCCAAAAATGCACTTTTGCTTAAGATTTTTTTTTTTTTTCTGTTTGGACGTAATATGATCTGAATATACTGGAAGCTTTTGTGACCATCTGCATAATTAGGACATTAAACACAAGAAAATACTTGATTTTTCACCGAAAACTGCTAATTGTAGACAATAATTCATTCATTCATTCATTCATTTATTTCGCTCATGGTTGTACATTTCATGAGCAAAACATTCAGTAATCATCAAGTGAACAAACATGTACACACCCATGCTGGAAAAGGAGCAGGATGAAGAAAAATCTCATATTTCCTGCCCCCTTGTAAATAATAATAGCCTTAACGGTTAGCTATACACAACTAGCTCTAAAGTCATACTGCGTAATGTCAAACAAATCAAACTAAATACATCCAAAGATAATACAAAAGGAATCAAAACCAAGTGCAAGACGACATGT
>JAQQZY010000007.1:30078676-30094019 GCA_030068375.1 Ostorhinchus rueppellii
GATAAGATAAGATAAGATAAGATAAGATAAGATAAGATAAGATAAGATAAGATAAGATAAGATAAGATAAGATTTTTATTCATTCCACAAGGGGAAATTCCAGTTTGCTTTTTTCTTTTTAAAGATAAGATATGCACTGGAACATCAATATACTGGTGAATACCCAGGCCAGTTTTAATATTAAACAATAAATAAATAGATTTCATCCAATTTTAGGTGTAGTTTTGCATCAGAACTGAACTGATTAACCCATAAAGACCCAAATATTCAATAGCGACTGAAAACCATCTACTGATATGAAATGTATAATCACTGTTGATCCACTAATCCTATCAATACATGTAAATAATTGGTGTAAAATACAGTATGTCATGTTTTCATAGTCATCAGATATGAGCCATTTGGACGTTCAGAGGCTCATTAGTGAACATGGAAACACCGTCATATTCAACAACATTGATTCACCAGTAAAACCCAATCAGTTGGATCAGTGACACTTGGATTATGGTCAGTTAATGTTACATTTTACCAAAAAAAGGTCCCATTTTCTAAAGTTTTAAACTTTAATCTGAGCTTTTGTGAACATCTACATGATCAATTCATTAAATATGGAAAAAAAATATCTGATTTTCACTGAAAAAATGCAAAATACAGTGGATAATATTATAATAAATGATGATAAATTACTCAAAGGTTAAATAGAGGGAGCAATCAATTTGGGAATTGTCACAAAAGTAGCACTGGGTCTTTATGGTTTAAGTTGTCATGAGTTTCAGACATTTCATTCGATGTATCAAGAACATTGTGCAATGTAAAAATGTTAGCAGTTCAAATACAGTTGGCATGATAGAGCAAGCAGATTTTTGAAATGTAAAATAAGTTTGGATACAATTTGTCATTGTTGTTTGTTTTTGTTTTTTTTTAATTTCCTGATGGTGGGGGTGGTGGCACAGTAGTGGACCACCTGCATTGTCCAGATGGCAAATCTACAGCCCCAAGAAAGCATCCATGATTAATTGTACAATTTTGAGATTTGGCACAAACAAGGCAGGACCCTGAGTTCATTTATAAGATGTAGGGATGTAATGGCACACCGCAAGGAGAAGCCTCCATGTATGTGTGGTGTTATTAGAGCCAAAATCTGGACTGAGCCAGGTTAAACCGGTCTGCCCAGCAGGAGGACACACCGCAGGTGGTTTTTTATTTTTTGGGGGGGGGCTGGTTGACCATGGTGGGATTCATTACATCAAAGCGAACACTCTGACCAGTTGATTAAGCACAGGAGGCAGAAATATTCCAGCGTCATGCTAAAATCCCCAAGCAAATATTGCAGGGTTTCACCAGGAGGTGCCACCCTGCGGTACTGTCGTGTTGTTTGGTGCTTGGTCTTCCTGCTCACCACTGACTGCGCAGGCCTATTATCAACAAGAATGTCAAAACTAAAAGGTAGACCTTTGATTCAGCACAAATTAAGATGTTTTGAAGCAAAGTGTGTGTTTGGTACAAGGACGTAGACAAAATGACATTAATATTCTCTGTCTTGTGAAGCTGCATTGTCTGAAATTTCTGCACAATTATTGAATTCTCTCATTTATAATTGAGCACAATAGAAACAAAGAAAGCACTTTGAGACAACGAAAATAACTGTGGGGAGTAACTGAAGAGGTAGGGTGGCGGAATTTTAAATTCTTCATGATTTGACAGGTATTTTGTCTCGGTTTATCAGATAAAGCTTATAACATTTAGCACGGAAATGATAATAAGATACAAACACCCTGAGCAGGAATACTGCATAATCTAATCATAATTATCATCCTTTTCATTACATGTTACTTGTATATATGGGTGTTTCTATGAAACTGGTTGCTAAAAACTGTAAAAGATGCAAACTTTTTCAGATTAAACACATTTTTATATTATTTTTAATCAAAAATCTCGTTGCAACACAGTAAGAAGGACATGAAAATTATGTGCTGCAACTTTTTGGGGGGAATCGAAGTAATTATAAAAAGCAGAGTGTTTCACAAAAACGACCGCTGTTGCAAAATCCCTCCATTTATTTGTGTTAAATGCGCAGGTTCTGTATATAACATGAGTGGACACAATGGATTACACGCAAAACCTGGGATGGATCTGAGGTTTGTGAAAAACCCACATGTCTGGATTAGGAAAAAAACGCTGGGATCGACTCATTTAACACATTATCTTTATTTATAACGGCATATAAGACCATTTACAGCCATGTTTTCAAATCAAATGCACTGACACCTACGTAGCTTTTCATGTCTCCATTTTTGGTCCTATTTTTGGCCCCAGTATTTTATTAAAAATTCATTAATTTTGGGAAGGCTCAGTGAAAGTATAATATTTTGGGATTCATTAGGTCATCCTTCGGTAGATCCTGGAGGGAAATATGTCTAATTTGTCGTTTATTATTGGGTCTAACAAGCTAGCAAAGTGCCAGATACCAAAATAAAAGTGCCCACACTGCAATATACATCAGCTTTAAAGTGTCCATGTATGTGTGTGTGTTCATACTGTGTGCAGGCTTAAGTATATTATGTATATAGTGTGCTCATGTTGGTATATTAATGTTCATGGTCCATAATATTGTTTGGTTCAGACTTAGTTATTGTTCTAAACGAGGTAAATAATGACAAATATGAGCTAAAATCCAGGGTGTTATTAAATCATCTACAATTTGGAATGTCAGGAACACTTTGAAGGTGTTTTCAATTATAAATTGACTTCACATTAAATGAATGATGATTAATGTCAGACCGTGGATTTGGTCTCAGTTTCACAGCTGTTACACCTCTAATGTTCCTCAGTGGTGTCATGTTGAGTCTATATAAATCCCACATTGAGTATTTTGCTCTCTGTTGATGTCATGCAGTCTCAAGTGCTTTCATCCCTTTTATGTCGAGATGCTTCCTGGAGTATATCAACCCCATTTAACTCCCAGCAGGGAACACTTATCAAAGTTTCTGTTTACCAAAATTGTAGAGTGGCCTCGAATAGCCAGTCACTGCAGGTCCTGGAAATTCTGCAACTCAGAAGACACTGAGAGAGCGTTGAGAACATTGTAAGGACATGTACTTTTACAACTTCAGCTGTGATTAAATTGCAGAATTAAAATGCAAAGCGTGTTCCTGCCTCCGCCCATGTCGGCTTGTCCTCTCTGTACCTACTACCAGCCTGTTGGTTTGTGCAGTTTGTGGTTGTATCGCCTGTGGATGTAACTCACTCCTCCTCCTCCTCCTGTGCTCGCTTCCCTTTCATCCCATTCACTTGGCTCGGGGACAAAAGGGACAATGTCACAGGCTGCGTCTCCCCTGGATAGCACTGTCACCTGTCATTTGAGAGAGAGGTTCCCAACACCTTTATTTGCTCAGCAAGAGCTTGTAGCCTGCATGTGTCTCTGTGAGCGCACATGGATGTGTGTGCACCCTCTCAGGCTTGCAACGATCCCAGGAGTCTAGCCGGTACATCGACATTAAGTATTAAGAGCCCTGCTGGGCAAAATAACAGTAGAGGTGGAAGGGTTGCACAGAGCTGGTGGAGGGAGAGGGAGGAGAATGGAAGTGTGGGGAAGCCAAAGGCAGAGAGAGGGCACTGGTCTGTGGCCTTCTTCCTTTCTCTTGCTTTCCCCTTCTGTTGTTTTCATAACTTTCGACAGCACAACCAGAACTTTATGAAAGCGTCCTGCCACTAAACACCAGGGACCGAAAAAAAATCCCGACTCGCCAAATGTCCACAAAACTCTGCTTTGGCAGATAAATCAATAGCATCACCTGCCACATAAGCTGCTAACTTTCCCTGCAGTTTTTTTTTTTAAACATTTTTTTCATTACCCGTTTGAATGCCTCAGTGAATTGGAAGGTTTGGTCCTAGAGCTCTCGGCCTTGTTCTTAAACTTTTTCCCCTACTGACCAATGCTACGGTCTCTGATTGCCAGCCAATCAAAGCAAAGCAAAAATCTGGCGCCGTATCAAAAAGGCTTTTGATTGGATGCTTCTCCCACCAACTGCCAACAAAGTGATATTATATCTTTTGTTTTTCGAATAACCACATGGTGGACTGGTGTAACAATATGTGGTAATTAATATTAAAATATGAATCATTTTACCTGGAACGTATTATTAAGCGCGTGGGCAGTTGTGCCTCAAAATGCTCTGATGGTTTTAGGCCAAATTCTCAGAACAATTACTTAAAATGAAGACTTAATCTGTTTGTCTCGCCTCGTTTAATGTTTCAACAATAATTCTCAGCTGGGTTATTTTTAGTCAATAGTCCTTGGAAAAGCAGCCAAAACGCTGCCCACTGCCTACCAAAACTGTCCTTTTTACCTGCTCCACCTACTTTCACATTAGACTGTCTGCAGGCTGTCGAAAAGTCCTTAAAGCATCTGAATTTCAAGATTTTATGCCTGTGTGCAGAGCCAAATTTTTAATGCTTCTCAGCTGATAATGCGTGTCATAGCCCTTTGATTTTAATGTTTTGACTAAACCCTTAGGTCCGTCTCGGGCATTTTTGTCCATTTTTCTCGTTCATTTGTTAATCATTTTGGCTGTGTTGCAGCTTTTGACATGGCATGTGGCAGAAATGTTTCTTTTTAATTATATTTTTGAAATCCAGCATCTTTTACTCTTAGTCCACAAGGGTGACCAAAGGGTTTTTGTTGGTTTTTTTGGGAGGCATGAGGGTTAAGTCTGCATGCATTTTAATGTTAATTTTGAGAAGTAAAAAGTTAATGTTGCTTGAAGGATTTAACCTTGTCTCCCCTTTGTGGTAAATCAGCAACCAAATCACTCCACCAGTAAATCATATTGTACATCATCTATGGAGATAAAATATGATACTAATGATACTAAAGTTGTAATAAGCTTTTTTTTTTTTTAATCTGCAACATTTGGAGGTTAGTCATTGGAATCCTGAAAGCTACTATTTGTCACTTAAGGTAAACTGGCGACCCAGTTAAAATCATTACATCATATAATTTCATACAGGACATGAAAAAAAAAAGGATTGTCCACAGGGCACAAGAATTAGCACCATGAGAGCACAGCCTTATAATAAGTAAATAAATAAATATAAGATTAGCAACTACTGTTCATATGCGTACATTTGTCCATTGCCCTACAACCAGGAAGTGAACATAATCACACAGAAATGAACTAAATACAGTTAAAAACAACTTCAGTAAATGTCGTCATGAACTAAAGAAGACAGACTGAGTATAATATCATGATAGTATAAAAATTTAAGAGGCATATTTTCTAAATTAATGTTTAAACCCAGGAAGTGAGACCCCTGATGCTACATAATAAATATCGCACATTGACCCTTTAAGTTATTTACTATAGAGAAGTAGTGTGTGTGTGCGCCCCTTTGGCCAACTGTATCATTAAACAGTTGATAAATTGACGTCTGTTGATGGTGTCATCATCATTAGGACCCGCTGTGCACAGTGCATGCAGCTTCAGGACATCAGTAGCCGAACTAGTGTCTCACCAGCCATCAGTGAAGTAATTTGTACAGTGAAAGTTCGGGGTATTTTTTCTTGACTTTGGCTCGACACAGTTATTATGGCATCGTTTATCACACATACACACACTTTCTACTGATTCATTCATCAACCGGACCACCACTGAAGCCCTTCTCTGCACGATTCCAGGCACAGAAATATGGTTTCATAGGGGACGGAACCCATAGCTCATAGGCTTATATCTGATATGATACTGACACTCACACTAATGACCATATTCATTAAATTAACCTCAGGACTAAATACATATACGTACTGTTTACCATTTTGCATCTTTTAACCTATAAAGACCCTGTACTGCTTTTGTGAAAGTTCCCTAATGAATGTTTCTGTCTAACCTTTCTTAAGGGATTTATCACCATTTATTATCCCGCCCCCTGAAGGGAAGGCAAGGGGGATGGCTTTTGGGTCAGGTTGTTTGTTGGTTTCTTTGTTTGTTTGTTAACACTCTGGCAGTGAAACTATTGGTTGAATTTATATCTAATTTGGTTTATAGTTTGCCAGTGACCCAGAATAAATGACAAAGTTAAAGGTTAATTTTTCAGTTTCTAATGAATCTTTTAAAATGTTTTTTTTTTTTTTTTTCCCCCATTTACTTACAATGGGTGAAACGTCACATGTCTGTAGCAGCAAAACTATTGGTTGAATTTACATCTAATTTGGTTTATAGATTGCCAGTGACTCAGAATAAATGGCAAAGTTAAAGGTTAATTTTTCAGTTTCTTATGAACTTTTAATTTTATTTTTTTTTCCCATTTACTTACAATGGGTGAAATGTCACATGTCTGTAGCAGCAAAACTATTGGTTACATTCATACCAAATTTGGTTTATAGATTGCCAGTGACCCAGAATAAATGTCATTACATTTTGGGGAAAGTGGGCCAAAGTAAATTTTTTCAAAGAATTTTAAAAATATTTTTTCTTCTCCCAATTACTTAAATAAGCAAAATTTCATATGTCTATAAAAACAGCTTTCTTTTTTTTTTATTCTAACTTGGCACATATATAGAGGCAGTTGATATTGTATGTTGACATCAGTAGACAAATGGACATGATGACATTCGCTGGATCCATGCCAAAATAGGCTACAATATACAAATTGTGCAAGGGGCGGAGTTTGTTGTGTCTGGCACCACTTGTTCGACTATTATCCTCTGTATCTTGTTGCTTTATTTGGGGGGGTGAAAATCAGGTATTTTCCTCCATTTAATGAATTGCTCATATAGATGTTCATAAGAGCACGGCGCAAAGTTGGCAGTTATATCAAAAAACAGAGAAAACTGAAGAAAAAGTGACTTTAAAACCAAATATATAATTAACTGAACATAAACTACATGTTTCTGTGGGTTTTACTGGTCAATCAATGTTGTAGAAGATGACAGTGTTTCCATGGTAACTACAGAACCTCTGAACATCCAAAGGGGTCCAATCTGATGACCATGAAAAGATAACAAACTGTATTTTACACCAATTATTTACATGTCTTGAATGGATTATTCAAACATTTATGTAGATGGTTTTGGTCGGCAGTGAATAGTTGAGTCTTTCTTGGTTAAATAAAGAAAGAAGGATGATCTGTCCAAAGCCAAGTAGTCCAAAGCTTTAACAGCATTCAGTTCGATACCTCTGCAAAGACCTCTTATCTGCCATATGTTTAATGATCTGTTATTACATGTGTCAAATGACAAAGACAAGACCTGTATTTTGCAGCTTTAAAAGTCCTTTTGTCAATTAGAGCGATAAAGTTGTAGATAGATTGCATTCATTTCCTGTTGTGTGGTGCCTGAGTGTGGGTGTGGGCAGGATGCATTACTACCAGAGGCTAAAGATACATCAGGGCTGTAGAAAGTCGCTGCTGCATTGATGGCAATTCTAACAGCGCTCATAGGCCGTCATCGATCAGCCAATTTCTCCTTATTTTTGCTCTGTTTCGATTTCTCGTCCCTCGCTTTGTCTCCATCACTTTTGCTCTCCTGCGTCCCCTCCCTTCTCCCATCCCTGCCATCACTCCCTCTAACCAAAAGCACATTGGTTACATCTGTCTGCATTCGCTCGCAATAGCTCAGCTTTAAAATGGGCTTAAGTGCCTGCGTAATACACCATTTGCGACCTTGCCCGTTAGATGTGACACTGAGATCCATTGTCTTTCTTTTGTTTGTGTGCCTGCGTTAGTTTTCCTTTTCTAATAGAAACATGAAGAGGCATCACACATTTACAGTTAATCTATTAAAATGAAACGTGTGATCAGAAGTGACAGCGCTCCTGCTCACTGCAGAAATAAGAATTTCACATTCTTCTGCCAATGGTTTATTCTCTTTTCTTGCTTTTCCACTCACCTTCCACAGCTGAATACATATGTTTGGACAATCCAGCATTTCACGGCACAGTTCTAACCTTGTGGTGGCCTTATTTTATTTTATTTTTTTTCATTTTCAATTTTTGTGAAAAGTTTGCTTGTAGTGACTCAACTATTAGAGGCCATGGCATGGTTGAAGGTGCATCCATCTCATAAAGAAATAATTAGTTTTATGTGTCCTCTGAAGACAGTTTTAGGCCATTCTGACAGTGTTTTTTTTTTTTTTTTTTTTTTTTTATGTTTTACCTTTTTCTTTGGAGTTAGAGGTCAGTCAAAATGACACATGTTTGTTGCCCCGCTATATGAAAATGCTGTAATGGGAAAATAAAAGTGTGTATTGTTATGTCTTGGCCTCACCTTGCTGAGAGTTGAGCCACAGCGTGAATGGTGTGCTGAATAGTCACAAATTCCTGACTAAGGGTGCTCCCTGAAGGCACCACACCAAATCAATGTCAACATATCCGCTGGGGGTTTGAGCCCCCGCCGAAGTACTCGTTTAACACAATACACTGTTATTTGCCCAGCTGGGACTCTCTCAAACACATATTATATTTTCCTGCTGCTTCTCAGAAATGCCCCTGCCCTGATGCATTCTGTGACATAGCGTGGTTATTTCCCTTCTCAGGCCAGAATGGATGATCATTGCATTTTCCCAGCATGCCATCGAAGGAACTTGTTTGACTGCTTGCTGTAATGTTAGACATACCTCTCCAGAGGTCCTGGTGATATTGCACTTACATTAGCACAGTTGCTGTGAAGTAGACATTGACAAATCTCCACTAGCAGAAGGGGTAATTTTATTCGTTACAAACTGTTCAAAACAAGTGAAGGCATATTAGATTCACAGAGGTAGCAATTAAAATGTAAAACAGCTCGAAATAAAAGTGCATTTTCTTTGTGAATTTGTAGTTCTTCTCAAAAGCAAGAAAATTGACATCACAATTCACATTATCAATAATTCATGCTACTTTCATGATCTAGCTTAGTGTCTCAATATAATTATGTAAATACTTGAGTCAGATGAAAACTACTTAAGGATTTAGGTGAGCAGAGCTCTGAAGGTGTCTCTACACTTGAAGGAACTGAAAAGTGCTGAAAGTTTGTGATGGTGGGTATTATATAAAGCCGAAACTCATCAAAAGTCATCGCACGCAAGAAAACATGAGAGAAGAATGGTGAAATGTTTAACATGGTGGTATCCATCGCATTCCAGACGGTGTTCTGACTTGGAGCATTTTCAAAGCTGATACCCTCCAGAAAAGAAAATCAATATTTTTCCATATGAAACAACCTCTCCATGACTGGCACATCTGCAGCCCTGCCATCAGAGGATTCCGTCATCCGGTGAAACTCTGAGAAATTGGCTTCAAACATGAAACCATACTCTGTCGGTAGATAATACTATACACCAAGGACTGTATGTCCAAATTGATTTTTATTGCTCCTCTGTGCATACAGTAATGGTGGTGCATTTGGATTAATCAGTGCACCAATATTTGACTCGACTTTTCAAAAGACCATTCACTGTTTGCAGTTCTGCTAAAACATCTCCTTTTTTTTTACCTTTTTTCATAAAACTGATTTATTCAAACAGGAGGCTAAAGGGTTGGGCATTTGGTTGAATTTAGCCTCTGCCAAGTCTATTTTTTTCCCCCCTTATCCCTTTTGAAATATCCTGTTTTGAAGTGCGGTCTAAACAAACACATAAAATGTTTTCAGGTATTTAATATTTTCAAAGGCAAACGCAGAATAGAGGCCAAATCATTTCCATATACCAGAGCCTTAGGAAACAGAGATTCAGTATTTTACCTGGAATAGGTTCAGTTCTTCTATTTCATTTGCTGTGCGTGTGCAGTGTCGGCGTCATATGGGCTATACTGAAATGGACAAAACACCCCCCCAGACAGACACACACACTTTTTTTATTTATTTATTTTATTTTATTTGCATTTGTACATACTGCAATAGGTTATATCCATGTTATTTGTATTTTTTTTTTTTTTTTTTTTTTGGTAACCCCATCTTGGATACATTTTCCCCTTTTTCTGCATATATGTCCACAGAATGCTCCTCTACCCTGAATAGCATATATCAGCATAAATCACCTACACATTGTCACTCCGTACTTGTCACATCCTGCCATTTGGTCGGAGTATTCTATTTTGATGCCTTGGGTTCCCTTAAGGTGGCATTTCTGGAAACATGAGGTAGTCCTGACAGTGTACTTGATCAAGGTTAAAAGGATCAGGAGTGGTTGAAATAAAACAAACATGAACTACTGCAGGTCATATATTGATTCATTACATGTGGATTTGATGTTTCAGGTGCAGATTCAAAGCACAAAGTCATAACAGACATGAGCAAAATGGGGTGTGATGCCTTTGTTTTCCGGCGTCTTTGTTTGCTGAGCCGCAGCTCGTGCACAAAACAGTTTATAAAAATCCAAACTTTGTCAAATGTCTTTAAAAATCTCTGTTTTTGTGATAAAAATGTGTTGACAAATGGATGTGGGACTCAGATTTAGAAGGAAAATACCTGTTTGCTAAATAATTGGGACAACACTAAAGCCTAAAACGGAGGGGGAGGGGTAAGAGGGAGGGGCCAAGGGGTGAATTGGGGGATTCAGCCAAAGATTAAGATTCTTAGTCTGTGAAGTATTGAAGGGATGTGCTCAAAACCTGGACCTCGCTGCTGCAATCACTTACAAAAGAGTTGTTCATTTTGACACTATTCAATGGAATGAAAGACCACAAGAGAATTACCAGGAGCTTTTGAAATCCTAGTACTCTGAATGATTTTAGATGATGGTTAAAAAGCAGGAGCAGGTCAAAATGAGAGAAGCTGAGCAAGTCGAGACTGAAAGTTATGAAAAACAGCAAGTTGGCTTCATAAAAGAGCGTTTTTATGAAGCCAAGAAGCAAATAAGTGAGTTTTCTGGAAAGTATTGTATGTTCATATTTTACTTGACAAATGCATGCAATTCTGCAAAGTGGGATTGTGTTGACATGTCTCGTGGCTGTGAAGGGTCTGTATGCGTTTGTGGTGTTGAAATAGTGAAATTGGAATATTCAGAATGTGCAGTGAGGGAAGTTTTGGGTTGTTTTATGTTTCCTAAAAAAGTACAAATTTAAAATGAGTATAAAGGTGAACCATGTTGCTGAGGAGCAGTAAGAACACCATTATTTAAACTTTTCCTTAGTTTGTAAGTTGTGTGTGCATGAAGATTTACGGGGGTGTATTTATATGTACATCACGTTCTGCTGCTCATATTTGTGTTGAATTAATCCAAATAATTATTTTAGGTTTGCAGAGGACTCCAGTAATGGTGGAGCTTAGATTGTTTTCCCCCCTCAGTTTATTAGAAGCAGTTTTTGGGGACCCTCCAACAAAAAGGTTTTAATATTTGTCATTAAAAACAAGTGGTGTCAGGCACAACAAGCCCCGCCCCTCCCACTTGTTTCACCCATTACAAGTAAATGGGAAGATTTTAAAAAATTCATCATAAAATTTTAACTGTAAGCTACTGTTCCCAAAATGTACTGAGATCCATTCTGGGTCTATAAAATCAATTTGGTAGGAATTCAACCAATAGTTTTGCTACTAGATGTGTGAAATTTCAGGCATTATAAGTAAATGGGGGGAAAAAAATTTAAAAATGTATAAAAATTGTAACTTTAACCTACTTTTCCTAAAATATAATGGCATCTATTGTGGGTCACTGGCAATCTATAAACCAAATCTGGTAGAAATTCAGCTAATACTTTTGCTCCTACAGACATTTGAATTGTCGTCCATTGTAAGTAAATGGGGGAATTTAATAAAAAAAAAATTTTTAATTAATACATTTTGACTTTGACCTACTTTTCCCAAAATGTAATAAAATCCATTCTGGGTCACTTGCAAGCTATAAACCAAATTTGGTATGAATTAAACCAATAGTTTTGCTGCTACAGGCATGTGAAATTTCACCCATTATAAGTAAATGGGGGAATTTTTTTAATTTTTTTTTTAAATTTATAAAAAAAATTTACCTTTAACCTACTTTTCCCAAAATGTAATGGCATCTATTCTGAGTCACTGGAAATCTATGAACCAAATCTGGTAGAAATTTAGCTCATAATTTCGTTGCTACATACATTTGAAATGTCACTCATTATAAGTAAATGAGGAGATTTTTTTATTATTATTATTTTTTTAATTCATAAAAAAATTGAACTTTGATCTACTTTTCCCAAAATATAATGTGATCCACTCTGGGTCACTGGAAACCCATAAAATCAATTTTGTCTGACTTCAAGAAACAAACAAACTAAACCAAAATCAATAGCGTTTGCCTCCCCTTTGGGGCCTGGGGTAAATCTAGACCTTTGAGAATGTTTTGAAGGATTATTCTTATTCTTCTTATTATTTTTTTTTTTTCAGCTTAAAAACTAAGTCCACTGCAGACCAGCTGTAACCATGAGATCAATTAGAAGTCATTTAGTCAGTTTTGATGGTCTTCTCATTGATTTCCCATTCATTTGGCTTAAGTACTGCCTAAAAGGCTTGGGTGCTGCACCTACAGCTTTGGTAGAGTAGTCGCTGAAAAGTCTGCACTAATTAAAATTGGAATGCGTTCACTAAATTATATAAGAGAGGATGTGTAAGTGTAGAGTTTCTGGTCGACCCCAGGAAGAATAGCTTAAGCAGCTCTGCAGCAAATGGATATTCTAATAAACTAAAGTAAACTTGTCAGTGTTTTTGACCTTGAGATTAGTTGTCTGATTTGTACTTTACCTCAGAGAGCACTTAGTAGCTTGGAACTGGAGACACAATCACAGATGGTCATTTCATAAAACCCTCCAGCCTTCCATTTACCTGAAGATCCACCCACGCGCGTTAGATCCTGACTGAATTCTAATTAAGCCTTCAGAGTCTTACATGCAGCCCTTCCACTCTTTAAAATGACTTCAAGAAAACTTTTACGTCCAAATTATGAAAGCAAACACTAATCTCCATGAGGCAATATTTGTATTTTATGACCCATCCCTCACTCCCTGTACTGTGGCATCTTACATCTTGGAAATTTGTAGTGGAGACCTTGGCTGCAGTGAAGCTTACTCTGCAGCCCCCAGGAATGAATGTGAATTATTAATACACAAATACATTAGTGGAGGATTATTAGCTGTTCATTGTGCTGTCAACCGGGCTGCAACTGTGATTGGCAGATTAGTGCCCATTTGCCTGTGTGGGGATTATAATATTAGCTGGGCTGCCAGGCAGTGAATGCTGTGCTTGGCAGTCATGCAGATATGCTATGGTCTGTTTACATTTGGCTTTTCCTGTGTGAATTGGTTATGTAATCTGTCTGTGCTTGTAGGGTGAATCCATCCACATATGTTTACGCTCCAATGTCGATTCCATTTGTAACTCTTGTTGGCATTGCCGCTTTTGAAATGTGGCAATTACAGATTACACTCATCACATTTCACTGTAAATATGTAATGCAATTCTTTAATTTACTTCGTCAAAATGATTTGTTTTGTTTACCTCTCTGGCAAATGCAAGAAAAGCTTCAAAAATAGGCATTTGACCAAGAACTATTACAATGCTACTGAAATATATGAGATGCAGGGATGTTAGGATATGGAACTTTATCATATGGTACAATAGCTATCAAAGATGGCGTAGTAACGGGTACTTTACAGTATTTTTACCCCGCCCTTTGAAGGGGAGGTAAGGGGTGTTGTTTTTGGTTCAGTTTGTGTTTAACACTCTAGCAGCAAAATTATTGATTGAATTCATATAGGTTTAGTTTATATATTGCCAGAATAGACCTGATTACATTTTGGGAAAAGTAGGTCAAAGTTAAATTTCTTTGAGTCTTTCAGTTTTTTTATTTTTTTATCCATTTGTTTATAATGGGCTAAATTTTAAATGTCTGTAGCAGGAAAATTATTGCTTGACTTCATACCAAATTTGGTTTATACATTGCCAGTGACCCAGAATAGTAAATACATTTTGGGAAAACTAGGATGTATTTTTACCTCTGCCAAGGAGGTTTGTTTTTGCCAGTGTTTATCTGTTTGTGTTCAGAATAACTTGAAAAGTTCTGAACGGATTTGGATGAAATTTTCAGAAATTGTTAGAAATGGGACGAGGAACAAGTGATTACATTTTGGTGGTGATCCGGATCACCGTCTGCATCCAGGATTTTTCTAAAGGTTTCTTTGTCTTTGGGCATGACGGCACTGATCTGCATATGAGGTCATTCAACGCCATCTAGTGGAGAAAAGTACAAACACTACCTTGGCGGAGGTCTGCGCTCTCTGAGTGCCTTTCTAGTTTATGAATTTTTTACATCCTATTTTCCCATTTACTTATAATGAGCCAAATGTCACAGGTTGATATATAAAAAACTTTTTTGGTTCAATTTACTTCAAACTCGACAAATATATAGAGACAACTGATATGCTGACATCAGCACATGCATTGACACGATGACATCAGCTGGATTGATGCCAAAATAAACTACAATATGTGCAAGAGGTGGGGTTTGTTGTACCTGGCACCACTTGTTTTTAAGTTGTTTTTTAAAATCAGAATCAGAACCCTTTATTATCTCCAGGGGGTTATTACTGGGTGTTATAGTCACTCCATTCAAGTATAATAAAGTAGCAGGAAAGAAATTACAACACAAAACACCAGAAAACGTTAAGGAAAAATATATAAATATATACATAAAGCTCTAAATATACAAACATATATAGCATGTAGTTCTTTAATGCTCCTGTGTGGGGAACATGCTTGTAGGTGACGCTATATATGGAATTATAACACCTCCATGTATAAGGTGAGAAGTTGTTCTAAGTTTTACAAAAGTTCAATCTCACTGTGTAATGTCTTCAAAACCACAGCAGTGATAAGAATCCAGTAATTACACAGATCCCATCCAGTCAGACTAATGACTCTTTGCAAGGATGACCAGCAGGAAGTCACACCTTCAGCAGCAGTAGAATATAAACAGGTGTAGTCAGCCGTTCACAGATGTCCACCAGTGTCACTGCAACATAGCTCAGTGAACTCGCATCAGAGTAGTAGACGAAGTAATAAGGGTCCAGAATCAACATAAGGATGAAATATACTGACAAGTATAAGACAGTGGGACGTCTCTGTTGTTGCATCAGATATGCCTATATGTGATGTGTATGATTTTCTGTTTTGTTTTTTTGCTGCTTATCTTTTCTCACGTTCTCCAGCCTTTCCACATGATAAATGAGTCAACTGAACCAGACTTTTGACAACACAAATTGTTTTTTTGTTTTTCAAATTACTTCTTAAAATGCATTTTTGGGCGACACGGTGGTGCAGTGGTTAGCACACGTGCCTCACAACAAGAAGGACACGGGTTCGATTCCCGGGCGATCCTTGGGACCTTTCTGTGTGGAGTTTGCATGTT
>JAQQZY010000007.1:30099709-30111161 GCA_030068375.1 Ostorhinchus rueppellii
TCATTGATCCGACTCCATGGGTTTTACTGGTGAATCAATGTTGTAGAAGATGACGGTGTTTCCATGGTAACTACAGAGCTTGTGAACGTCCAAATGGGTCATATCTGATGACCACGAAATGATGAAAAACTGTATTTTACACCAATTATTTACATGGATTGACAGGATTAATGGATCAACAGTTTAGACAAGAAGATGCTTTTGGTCCACGGTGGATATTTGGGTTTTTATGTGTTAAATATCATTTCTCCTGAACATGAATATCTCAAATGATGTCATTTTTTTTTTTTTTAGGACACCCTGCATATTGCATATTGTGAAAAAACTTGATAGTCTTATTTGTTTCTTTTATTTTCATTTCATTTACTGGATGCTACTTACCTGCTCCATGTTCTATGTATGCACCAAACCACTTAAATCAGGGGTGTCAAACTCATTTTAGTTCAGTTCCACATACAGCCTTATATGGTATAAAGTGGGCCGGACTAGTAAAATAATATAAATAACAGAATGAGAAGTTTTGACTGAAAAAAGTAAAATTCCTTCATGAAAATATTTACATTACGAATTGTACTTGAACATAAAATGAACAAATATGACCGACCGAGTAAAATAAGTGCAATGTTAACAATATTACGCCTTAGTTTATCACTTATACGTGTGAATCTACAAATACACAAAACATTCAATAACAGGCAGAATAGGATTAAAATTCCACGTAGTTCTATTCAGAGATTTCAGGTTATTCACATGTTTTTATAAAAGGCTAGTCTGTAAATGTAAACATTTTTGTGTAATTTTCCTTTTTTTTACACTAAAACAAAGAGAAAAATGTGCAGTTGTCATTATTTATAGGTTATTATAATAGTATTTTACTGGTCTGATCATGTTTATTTTGAAAATCCTTGATTATTTAGATTTCACAAATTCATCCCAGGGGCTGGATTGAGCCTTTTGGCGGGCCAGATTTGGGCCCCGGGGTCGCATGTTTGACACCTGTGACTTAAATAAACATGATTCTGATTCAGTCATCACCTTTGATTTCATACTGAGTCCCTGTTACACTTCATCCATTTAGAATCGAAGGCGCTGACACAATCATTTAATGAAAAGAGATGACAAAAAATAATATTCCAACTTTATAGACAACAGTGTAGGTATTTTTCTTGTTTCTGAATATATAAAAAACATTCCTGTTCACTCATCTTTGCATCCTAGTGCCCTAAGTACCAGTGAATTTAACCCTTTCATGCATACTGGTCACTACAGCGGACAGTAATTTAAAGCTGTTCTCTTATATATTCATGGGTTTTATTGTTTTGGTTCCATATCAGCCAACACAGTGGACACTTATGCATCATCCCATAATATACTGACAGTCATACCATTACTGTAACTTTGCTGTTCTTGACCAACCTGATCTGCACTCACATGTTTTAGTGTAAATCAATCGTTAATATTGTTAATACTGTAAATTACAGGTTTTTTTAATAAAGTTTTTTTTTTTTTGCATATGATGTCTATGAAGTGAATAATAACTAGTATTAGAATGTTAAAATGTGAGAAAACATCAGATTATCAGCTTTAAAAATGCTTTTATTTCATCGTTTTCATATCACTTCCTGCTGTTGGGTTTTAAACACATCTTTTTTTTGCTGCAGAAATTAAACGCAAGGTGTAGACGAGTGGATATTTTTGTAACTACGTGAAAAAAAAACTCCATCACATTGTGTTTTTCATGCCTAAGGAAGAATAAAAAATGTGAGCAAAGGTTCTGGTAATTCATATTTTGCGTTGTGGTTTGTTTAGTGTTAATACTGCCGGCATCGTGAGTCTAATTTAATAATGATTGAACTTTCTCCACACGATAGTCATCTTTCTGAGTCGGCTTGCATCGCATTGTATTGTGTTGTTTTGCTGCAACTGTAGAAATAACGCCAGCTTCTCATCTGTGAGCTGCCGTCCTGTGTGTCCAGTGTGTATTACATGTCGGTCTGATTTCTGCTGAACAGTCCAAAATACAACAACAAAGTGCAAAAAAAAACAACACACTGACAGGATAAATTAGTCCGCCACTGTCTAATTAATGAGAACCAGTGTTGCTGTCGTGGATGTATGTACAGTTTGTAAAATGTGGACTAGTGTTTACCTCGGCAATGAATAGATGTGTTTTGGGTTTCATGTTAGCTGTTGTCAAAATACTGCAAAATTATCAGCTCGGAAGTAAGGTAATGGAAAAAAGCAATCATATGCAGTCCTCTTGGAACCTGAGAAGTGCTTTTTCTACTGATGAAAAAGAAGATTAGACTTTTTCCACTTCTAGTTCTCAGTAAAATAAAACACATTACTTGATCAAATTGCCCTTGGGCTTTATTACAGTGATTAAAAAATGCCCTCTATTGTTGATTTAATATCCTTTGTTTCACTATATCTTCGACTTTAAATAACACAAAAGCTACTCAGTGGTACAGTTGCATTAAAAAAAAAAAAAAAAGGGTAATTTGCATATTTGCAGACCTATGCTAAACCCCACACACAGACAAAGCAGTGTGAAAGAAAACCATTAACGTATCCATTTTTAATAAATCCACAATTGAGGACAGTCCTCCAGAGGGATAGGTAGTCATTACCTTCATATTCAACCCCAGTTCCACCCACACACGACTGGGAGTTTCCCAGTATGACACAGATTTATACAGTCTGCACTGTTCAGGCCAGTGGAAGCAGCTTTACACAGCATACAACATTCATACTCCATGAATAATTGAAGCTTTACATTATGATGTAACTTTTACCCACCGCAACAGTCAGGGAAATGTAGGTGGGAAAAATGAGTCAGGATGTGCCTTTAAGCATTTAACCCTCAAACTCTCCAGTGGAGCTGAGCGGTGGATAACAGCCAGGCTAGTGTGGATGCACAAGACGGATCCCGCTGGCCAGAAGCAATGCCCAGAGTCTGTTTGTTTTGTGGATTTTAGGTCGAGGTTCATCGCAACAAAGCCTTCGCCCATCGCAAATAGTGCACAGTCCTTATCTGGATTAATAGAACTTTGTTTGAAAGATGATAAATATTGAAATAATTCTGCTTTTTCTTCAGCCTTGAGTGGAGGGTATATGTTTTTTTCATACAAAAAGAGAAGAAAGAATGATTTAAAAAAAAAAAAGACATCTGTGTCTTCAAATGACTACAAATATGTAACGTCCAAATGTAGTTCTGTATCGGATGTCAGTTATTTTTGATGTTTTCATAAGAAATGTGCCGTAATTATAATTATACAGACTCAAACATCCAGTGGTGATAAAAAGCATCTACTGATCTGTAATGCTTAATACTTGTTGATCCGCTAATCCTGTCAATACATGTAAATAATTGGTATAAAATGCAGTTTGTCATTTTTTCATGGGCATTAGATATGACCCATTTGGACGTTCAGAGGCTCCATAGTTACCATGGAAACACTGTCATCTTCTACAACATTGATTCACCAGTAAAACCCATGGAGTTGGATCAATGACAGTGGGTGGACACACTGGGTTTGTGTTCAGTTAATGATAGATTTGACTGAAAAAGTCCCTTTTTCTTTCGTTTTTGATGTTTTAATCTGAGCATTTGTCAACAATGGTGCCATGGAATAGTTTTTAATTCCAGAAATTCAAAGAGCTGGCGTTTCTAAAAAGGTTAAGATGTTCATATTTATCCAAGAATAACTGTCTGAGCTATTGAACATCCTGTAGTGATGTCATCTGGATGGCCTGTTATGGAGCTGTTTTTTGTTTTTTTGCATTTTATTTATTTATTCTTTGTTGTTATTGGTTCTATTACTCTTATTTTAATTGCTTTGCATCGTGTGCTTGCTGTTGAATTTTACTTTCGGTGTTGTGTTGCATGTGTGTCCAATACATCTAATTTGTTGAACAAGTTGTCGGAAATTGCGGTGCTTTGTTTTTATGTTGTTCATGACCCCAGGAAGAGCATCTGCTGTGGTGCGCAGCAGCTAATGGGGATCAAAACAAATAATAAACATCGTCATGATCAGTAGAGTAAATACAGGGGGAAAAAACCTGATTAGTACTCATAAAATACAAAATACAGAGGATAGCGTTATCAATAAATGATGATAAGAAAGGTTAGAGAGAAAATGACATAAGTAACACTGGGTCTTTATGAGTTAAACTGCCAATAGTTAAGTAGGTTAACGTTATGAAAGGCTAACGTTACCCTGTATTTGCAACATGTTGGATGCACTTGACATTTATGCAGCGGCTTGTGTGGCCAGTAATACCACAAACTGCTCCTGATCAAGTCATGACAAGGTTATAACAGTGAGCAAATTCTACTGATGGATTTTTGGATCAAATAAATACAATAATCTGGCATGTTACTGTTTCTAAAATGGTATTTTAATGGACTACCTTAAAAAAAGGGGTAAAATTGAGAGTATACCCACTTCTCTCGGGACCATTACACCACTGATACAGATGGTAATATTATCATAAATGGTGATAAATTACTTAAGAACAGTTAAATATAGAGAAAAAAATAGTTTGGAACTGCCACAGAAGTAGCACTGAGTCTTTATGGGTTCAAAATAATGATTAAATTAATTACTTAAAAGCAAAAATGTCTTAGAAAATGTTCCTTTTCTCCTTCTGCTAAAAAGAATGTGACACCATCACGAACATCCATCTTCCTTTTGTGCTTGTTGACATCATGAAATTGGTTACAGCGTAAATTTGTTTAGCAGCTCAGCTTTAATGGCTTTAGAGCATTTTAGCAAAATATATAATTCAGAACTTTATGTTGCTTGAAAAATCCTCTGCCATATTGTTATTCATGGGGTCTGAATGGAACGTTGCGTAACAGTTTTCACATTAGTCTGAGTCCACATGAATGTTTTACACACTGTTCAGACAACACCAGCTCGCAAAGACGGCTTTACACAAGGATATTCGCTCACATGGTTCGTTTTATTGGCACCGTCTTAAATAACATTGCCACGTGTTTGCATTTTTTGTTATTTATTTTTTTTTGTGGTGGATAAAAACATTTCCGCATTACTCTTTAATTTTGTCGTATATTTTGCAGAAATAAAAGTTGCGAGTATCCTGAATTTAACATGAGAATGAAGCAAAAGTAATCATCTCAGAAGAGTTGAACAGTTGCAGTACACGGGGCGCCCATTCACAAACCCACAGATTACATGTAAATCTCAAATCCAGTGTCTCTGAACTGCTCTGAATGAATTTAGTCAACAATAAATAGGAATCAGCCTTTAGCAGGGCTCGGCACTGTCTGGAATATATTCAGTGTATCACGGCTGGGTCTGTGTGCATGGTAGTATATGACTATATTACCAACATCGAGTACAAATCATCATTTGGGGAATTTCTTTAAGCCACTGGCATCACAGTTTTGCTTTTCTCTCCTTTTTCACTCTACCTGACAGCTGTGAATTCATTGCAATGGATGAAATCTCAGTGTATTTTGCAGAGAGCATTGCATCATGGGTTGTAAGCACAAACATTGTTAGGCTAGTGAGTTTCTTAAAAAGGCCATATGTAGTATTTCTACTTTCAAATATTAAAAAAGCGACCTAAAATGACCATTGTAATCTTTACAATAAAGAACTGTTAAGTGCTACTGTACTATAACTGTGTAATTCAGCTATAGAAACATTGGTTTCCAGTGTCATTTGTGGAAATATGTGACCACTAGAGGGTGAAGTGACTGACTGTGCTGGTCTAGATAAGATAAGATACCATAACATAGCAGAGCATAACATAACATAGCATAGCAAAGCATTGCATAACATAGCATAGCATAACATACAACACAAAAAAGCAAAGAAAGACAGCTAGAAATAAATATAAAGTAAATAAAAACCACTAGTGAGAAATAAAATATGAAAAGAAAATGATAAATTTGGTATTTATTTAAATTATTTTATATAGAGTTTGTGAGCAAAGCCAACACCGTGGATGAAGCATCAGAAAATGACCAGAATGAATGAGAACCATTAAGAAACACTTTATAGAATTGTTGAAAGTCACTAAATGACAAACGCTAGAAGCACTGGACACGGCTCTGAAGGAGAAGAATGGAGTTTGATGATGAAATAGCTGCATCTCTTCAACATGGGTGAGTTCGATTATGAAAGTATGACATTATTATGGGATGTTCGTGTCCACAGTTCAGTCTAAATTGTAACTGTTCTGACCTTGTTTGGCTAATTTCCAAACAGATCTTTCGTGCAGCTACTGACAACACACACTCTTCAAAAATGGAAATAATTTATAATTTAACAGAGCTAAGATGACAGCGGTTTAATGTAAACTATCAGCTGATATACAACCCCTTTAAAGTCTGTTTATAAGGAGTCTTCAGCACTAAATACATGTAGTGATGCTGTGTAACAGGTTTCTGTGTGACTGTAACATCCGAAAAGGAGTTTGGATTGTGTCTTTACTGAGGAAATAACACAGATCACAAATGATTATCTATTTATTCATTTATTTATCTAAAAATTCTAACTTTATGAACTATTAAAGTCCAAATACACAAATAAATGAACCCCAGACAAATAAAAGTTGGTTTAACAAAATATGAGTCCTTCAATAGACTTGTTATGGTCTTATTTTGCTTTATTTCTCAGCACATCACCTCTTTCCATCATGCTATTCAATCCAATATGGCTTAATATTGTGTTCAGGTGGTTAGTTAACAAATTCTAAATTTGGTAACTTTCTTTGATTATTACATGGCATTTTGAAATTCCTGTATGCAGTTGTTAAACACCGATTCAACGACACTTCTATATTAGTTGGTAGAATAAATGCTCATTTTTCAACCAAATATTTCATTTTTTTCTTCTCAGCCACTCCATAAAACAAACAGCCAACCAGGCCACACATAATCCACATTATCTAACCCTTGATTCATGAGTAGTGCGCTACATTGCATGATTGCTTATAACTTGAAGCAAATTTGCTGAACATGATAAAACCAAATTTAATGCAAATCTAATCAAGGGAGTCCAAACTTAGGTAAAAATTAGATTTGGGACCGGTGTTTTACTCATAAAAATGATTTATCCTGGGCTGAACGTCCCTCGCGGCAGGAATAATCATATTAGTCGAGTTAAATATCAATTGGCAGAGCCACACAACTATGGGCCAAATGTAAATTCCAAAATTGCTGTTTTAAGATGAGATGTGTGCTTGAAGTAGCATGCGATCAATTAGGGCTCACAGCTGTGTACAGTCCCATCTGTTGTGGAGGATTCAGCTCTATAGACTAACCCAGTTTGGATATAAAGTAGATTTTTGAAATGAATGTCAGGACTGCCCATGGGACTCCCCATGTGCTGGCACTGGCCGAGTTGATGTTTGATGCGTCGACAGAAACCCCCTTTAGACAAACTTCTGGCATTCAGACTTAGTAGGTTTTTATGTTTTTGACTGTGCTTCGCTAGTTCCATCATGGAAGACGCTGCAAACTCAACAAAAACTCCAACTCCAACTATGTAAGAGCTGGAACGGAAACTCGAAAGGTAAAGAAAGAGGTGAACTTAGAACTTAAATGAAGAACTCAGTAGAATAAAGGGAGCAGTTGAACCCATGAAGACCCAGCGTTGCTTATATGTCAGCTCCCAAATGAAATGATCTCTATATTTAACCTTTTTGAAGTAATGTATCACCATTTATTATAATATTATCCTCTGCATTTTGTATTTTACGAGTATAAATTGTGTTTTTTCCTGTATTTAATTTACTAACCGTGAATATGTTGATAAAAGCTCAGATTAAAGTAGAAGATTATTATATTAAAAAGAGATAAAACTGAAGAAAAGGGGACTTTTTCAGTCAAATCTATCTTTAACTGAACATAAACCAAGCATTTCCAGCCAGTGTCATTGATCCAACTGCATGGGTTTTACTGGTGAATCAATGTTGTAGAAGGTGACGGTGTTTCCATGGTAACTACAGAACCTCTGAACGTCTAAATGGGTCATTTCTGATGACCATGAAAAGATGATAAACTGTGTTTTATATCCGTTATTAACATGGATTGATAGGATTAGTGGATCAACAGGTGTTACAGTTACATCAGTAGATGCTTTTGGTTGATGGATGTTTGGGGTTTTATGGGTTAAAGGTTGAGAGGTCAGTTAAGGTCCAGTTTATTGATACATGTCCATACTTTTCCCTTAATTCAGTCATTTTCCAAAAAAAAAAAAAAAACTATTGTTGAACTGTCAGACCTGATTTGCCCTTGAGCAAGGCATTTTGAGCTGATTACCTAAAACATCCATTGTTGGTAGAACTGGACAGAGCAGAACAGCCAACAGCTGGAGGGGGCGGGGCCTGAAGTGATTAATTTGCATTTAAAGGGCCAGCGCTCCAAACCACCTTTCTGGTGTCATTACTCAGAAATAGTGTTGAAGATGGACCTGTGGAGTTGAATTAATGACGAATTCAGACCCAAGCAGAGCATTTACAGTTTATGTAGAGCACAGGGAAATGTTTGAAAATGCATAATTCCATTTAAAAAAGCAAAATATCACTCCTTTAATTATTTTGTGTATATTACCTCATATTTCCATGACGCTGCAGTGCCCTCACTCGACCCATTGCCAATGATAATGAACTGCAGAGTTTTTACACCAGAGAGTCATCTCACAATCACACAGCAAAAAAAAAAAAAAATCTGTTATGTTGTTATGAGCAGATTCAGTCGTACAAGGAGGTGTTAGATTAGATAGTGCTAATTCCACCAGATGTTAATTTTCTGTTTTTCCTTCCTACTTTTTTCACTATTTCAGAAAATAATTCCTAAAATATATAATAATTATCAGTAATGCTTAGTTTTATTATTATAATTATTTATGGTTAGCCCACACACCAGCTGCAGGAGACATATAGGAGTATTGTTATGTGACAGTGCTTCCCAAAAGAGCAATATAATCACATTTGTTACCCAGATTAGCTGAGCTACTTTACCTTGACTGTGTTCTCTGTCCTATGCAGTAAACAGTGTGAGTCACTTATGTGAAATGATGCAACAAAACAAGATCAGGGCGCTGAGTGTTGCCCTTCACAGCATCCTACACATTAATGTAATAAAATTGTAGCCCATCGTGCATAGAAATAAACACAATAGGCAGCAAAACAATAGATAGTGTCTTCTCAAACATGTGCCAACGTTTAAATGAATAGGTTCCGCTTTAGGAGACCGAGATGTTACACGACCGAGTCTATTCTGCAGCGCTGTTTCATCACTGGTTGGATAAAAAGAAAGTAATTTAAACACCTATATCTGCCGCCACAGGACCCCCGACTTGTTATCTTAAAATAGAGCTGAAAGCACTCTTAATAATATAAGAAACTGGGTTTTTTCACAGTTGGGTAGATCTTTAATCTTTCACATTGCAGGGGCCAATGACAATCAAATTAACATAATTATTCATTAATATGCAAATGAGTCCAGATGTTCAACAAGCAACAGATGTGCTCTACTTGTACACAACAGCTCAATATGAAAAACTGCACAGAGATGACGGCACAAAAACACTGGATTGAGAGTGTGGGTAATTTATTACAGCAAATTAAATCTCCAGTTATTATTCTTCCTTCAAAAGATTAGTAATGTTGGAAAGGCATCCAAATTTTCTCTTTCAGCACCAAGACAAAAACTCTTTGTCATAAGCAGCTAAAACATCTGGAGAACATGCGATAGTGAAGGGCAAACAATAATATTTTTATTTTTCTGGCAACTGGCTGTATTCGATCAGTATTCCTTCATCCTTTACTGGACAAGTGACTGTTTTTGGTCATTTCCACATACATTACAAGATAGTGACAGCAAGAGGTACAGTGAGGACAGGTCTAATGTGGTCTCCAGGGTCTGTAAGGTCCACCTGTGCATGAACAGTGAGTGGACCTGCTTTGTTCGGTTCCAGGAAGTAATGGTACTAATGTAAGGAATGATGTTCAGAGGGTGGATGTGGGTGTGGACAGGGGTCTGGATCAGCACGCATGTTGGTCTAATGTTCTAAAGTACATGCTCCTTTCATCTGACATGTGTTTTCATCTGGAATGTAATCTCGTCGCTCTGAAATATGTGCAATGACAATAAAGTTACCTCCACCAAGGACGTTATGTTTTTGCCAGAGTTTGTGATCTTTGTTTGTTTGTTTGTTTGTTAGCGACATAAATCAAAAAGTTATGGACGGATTTTGATTGAATTTTCAGGATATGTCCGCTCTGGGTCAAAGAAGAGATGATCAAATTCTGGAGGCGATCCAGGAGTTTTTTTTTTTTAAAGGATTCTTGATCATTGTGAGATAGGGCATGGCGGCACAGATTTGCATCTAGTGGAGGAAAGTGCAAACACTACTTTACATACACTACCTTGGCGGAGGTTTTTGCTCTGAGTGCTTTTCTAGTATTTTTTTTATATTTACTTCCTTTATTTATTTATTTTTTTCACATAAAGGTAAGAAACCAAATTTGGTATTTTCATTGACTTGTATTTTCTACATAACAATAAA
Source organism: Ostorhinchus rueppellii (assembly GCA_030068375.1). Lineage (NCBI taxonomy): Eukaryota > Metazoa > Chordata > Actinopteri > Kurtiformes > Apogonidae > Ostorhinchus > Ostorhinchus rueppellii. The sequence continues at coordinate 30,110,260 of JAQQZY010000007.1, forward strand.
AAAAAAAAAAGGAAAATTTTCACAAAAGTATTAGTCTTATATTCTTCAATAACACACTCAGATTGAAATGTTGAATTTCAGAGTTGTTGGTTTTTTTTACTGTATTTATTGAACATTTTGAACAGAATGATGTACAGCATAGGTTATAAAAATACAGAATAAACATCAATAGTCTCATCTGAATGACAATGACAACGCCCTCCTCCACCCCCCACCCCCAAAACCAATCATTCAAATCCCAAATTTAAGACAAAGAAAAAAATAGGTTTAACACAATAAGTCGTTTGTGGGTGCTATAGAACAGAGCTGGAGTTATGAGAGAAGTGAAACGGAGTCACTATTGTCCTGTAACTGTTTTTATAAAGCTTTTATATTCGTGTATTTATCTGGATGTAGATCTTTTTCTCACTGAATCAGGTTTGACTGTGAGATGCTTTTATGGAACAATGTTGCTATACTTTTAGTATCTTTTAAAATAATGGTGGTGTTTTATCTGTATGTTCTTATTTTAACTTTTCTTCACTGTCTTGTACTATTTATTATCTATATTTGTATTATTTGTCTATACATTCCATCCAAGGTTAATATACATTCACACTGTTTTTTAGTTCATGCTAACGCTCCTTATCTAAATAATCATGTATATACTTCAGTTCCATCTGTGTATTTCATATATCATATGTATTTTTCTTAGGTTAGCCCTTATTGTATGTTTTTAGTCTTTATAGTTTTTATTGTATATATTTAGCCTTTATTGTATTTTATTTTAACTTTATTATATCTTTCAACTGTTGCTGCAGGAAAACCAGAATTTCTGTGGTTGGGATCAAATATCTATCTATCTATCTATCTATCTATCTATCTATCTATCTATCTATCTATCTATCTATCTATCTATCTAT
>JAQQZY010000007.1:30111261-30124632 GCA_030068375.1 Ostorhinchus rueppellii
CTATCTATCTATCTATCTATCTATCTATCTATCTATCTATCTATCTATCTATCTATCTATCTCTCTATCTCTCTATCCAATTCAAAGTCATAAACAACATAACCCTGACTGCCGTTGAGACGTATGCCTTCATCCACAGGGCGTTATGAGCACAGCTTCTCCCCAGTCTTATAAATCGGACACTAACTTTATAAGCTCTGGACTGTTCTTTGGTTCGATGCTGTGAAATGAAGCTCCTCAGATGGAAAGCATGAAATATGTGCAGGGAGTACATAACATAACATTAATCCTCTGTTCATTTCCTTAGCGCTGTGCCAGCTTTGTAATCATTCAGTTGTAATAATGAAAGAAAACATTGTGAGTGCCGCGCCAAGTACGTGTCTGTGCAGGAGATCAAGGTTTTTGTCACATAAATTAAAGGCTGTGGTTCAAGAATGACAATAATTTATGTTTATGTTACGTCTAAGATTTAGGGCAATGCATTTTTGTTTGGCAATAAAAAGAATCCTGTGTTTTTTATGGAAAAATCCTGGCAGCTGTGGTTACCAGGACAATACTGCAAAAAAACACATCAAACCATAAACATATTTACGGAGTATCATATAGACTTATGCTGCGTTCCAGGCAACCCGTAACTCATGTTTTTCCATCAGTGAAAATGCACTGGAATGGCAGACAGACCTGTGACTTCCCACCCGTGAACTCATACTAGATCGATATATTCCCAGTTCCAAGCCTGTGAAACAACAATGGCGGCCCCCATAGCTGCGGTGTTTAGGCAAATTGTTTATTAAAACAAGGTGCTGGTCTAACGTTATTTATCTGCAAATGTTCTGCATAATCAGCAGCTTCTCTAGTGTTAGGAAAAGAATAACTAAATACCAAATACGTATCCAATAGTGGTGGGCGGACCGATACTAAGTATCGATACTATTGATACCACGTTGGTATCGGTATTGAATCGATACTTGTGCTGTGGAATCGATACTCAACTTTCAGTTTCTCTCCTCTATGTTCAGTTACATATTGGAAGGTTGTTTTTTGTTTTTTTTTTTGACAGCCTTTTGACGCAAACTGAATGAAACCCTCAAGTGAAAAATGTAAAACATCTCCCATACTTTCAAAAGCCAAGAAAAAAAAAAGGGGGTTTAAATGGCAGCTTTATTTTCTCAAAACAACAGAAATCCATAATACCGACCTACAACATTCAAAACCAAACTCAAAACCCATGTATTTAAACTTGTATACTGTCTTTGACTGAACACTGTACACTACACCTGGTTTTTTAGGTCGATGTTTAGTTTTTTATTACGTTTGATGCTGTTGTGTTATGTTTATGTTTTTTATTGTCTGTAAGGTGACCTTGGGTGACGTGAAAGGCGCCACCAAATGACATGTCTTATTGTTATTATTATTATTATTATTATTATTATTATTATTATTATTATTATTATTATTATTATTATTATTATTATTATTAACGATGATGATGATGATGATGATGATAATGATAAAAAATCTGGTTATGTTAATATACTCTTCTTCTAAAAACTACAGCTATATTCCATTTAATTGTTAACACTAAAACCTTTTGAAATAAATAACTTTGCGTTGTACTGTCACTTACAGTTTTTCGACAACTTTTTGGTGTTGGTCTTACCGTCACTTTTTACGGTGTACAACTCCATCACAGCATGAGCCAAGGATGAACCCCATATATTTTAGAGTAAATCTGCTGAAGCTGTGACTAAACTGTGCTTTACTTTTTCATAGTGGAACGGTCTCAGAACTGAATGGTAACGGTACAGTTTAATGCAAGATAAATTAACCATCTGGCATCAACTAATGAATTTGATCTAAGACCTTTGATACATTAACCAGTTCTGTTCAGTGATAAAAAGGAAAGAAAACACGGGTCATATATGGTTTAATGATATTCTGGAATGGGAAGAAGAATGGGCTATTGGCCTTGCTGCCGCTCTGTGCTCTGTCTCTGCCCTCTGGTTTATAATGCAGACATGGAGCATCATCCTCGTTGCATTCAAATGGGATGGAGGTACAACTGCTACTTATTTTTAATCAAATGCATTTCATTTTCCAAAAAGTAGGCAAGCTATATTACTCCTCACTCCATGTTTTTTATGTCCTGACCCATAAATGTAACACCACTGGCCTGACTTACAGCATATAGGGCATGCTCCAAATGTAGCTGTGCTAGTTTTGCACCCAGTGCTGCATAAAGCTGCAAAAACAAGTACTGACCAACCACAGTGGATGACGCATTCAGACCACTACCTGAAATAGTGGTACAATGTAAAAAACAGTGTCAGTTTAACTCTTAGAGAGTTGAATTTAACTGTGTTTCAGATAGCATTTGGTCCCACTAAAAAATAGAGTAAAATGTACCCTTTGATTCTATGGTGTCAAATTTTCAGAGTTAATTCTACTCAATTCGGTGTCAAAATTAACAATGAAATGTGTAAAAAATATTTAACACTGGTCTTTTTACACTGTTAGTTATATGGTTACACTTTAAAGAGTTATTTTTACTCCAAATTTAATTTAAAATGACTTTATAATGTAGAAAGAAAGAAAAAAGTCGTGATTTTGATTGTTCGTCTCTGTGATGAACTGGCGACTTGTCCAGGGTGTACCCCGCCTTCGCCCTTAAGTAGCTGGGATAGGCTCCATGGGACCCCCGTGACCCTAGTGAGGATAAAGCGGGTATAGAAGATGAATGGAAGGATGAATGAATTTATAATGTAGAACTGCACAATTAATTCTTTTTTAATCAAAAACATTTTTTAATTAGGACGATTTTTGAAAAAGGGAAATCGTAAAATCAATTTCATCTCCCTCACACCTCTGGGGTACCACACATGACTGATGCCTGTCACTGACTTACACTGGTATCACTTCTCAAATCAAATCAAGTCACATTTTCAAATCACACCAGACTCTGAAGCCAATCTGCAGAAACCCAACAGAATCATCCAGGAGCAAACACTTGTAACTGGTGACAGTGGAAGGAAAAACGTCCTTTTCACGGGCAGAAACCTGGAGCAGACCCTGACTCCTCTGTGGGTCCATCACAGATTTGAGGTAGGCAGCAGTACCTTGTGTTATGGGCTGCTCATGAAAACAACATGCTGACTTCTGTTGTCTTTTGTAGTTTTACCCAAAAATCAGAATTGAAATCAAAAACCAAGTTTTTGGAGGAAAAACTCAGGATTTTATTTTTTGGCAAAAATGGTGCAGTCCAACTATAATCTGTTAATATTTATTTGTCTGCAGTGTTATTTTTCTCTTCATCACTGCACCTTATGCCAGGATCAAAATAATGTAGAATCGCCCTGTTAGATGATTTTCAAGAATTTTTTTCATTATAGATTAAGTATAACATTGTTACACCTACAATTAGAAGGAAGAACTACTCTATAGGCTTCATTTACTTCAGGAGGTGCTTTTACTTTGAAAGAGGAACTTCCCTCTATTAGTCAATCTATCATACATTCATGGCGGCAATCAGGTAAGGCCTTGTTCTGCCTACAGGTTTGACTAATGGTGTCATAAAAAAAAAAGCCAATAAACATTGTAAAACAAACCCATTCATCCAAATAAACATGAACATAACCCCCCCCCGAACCCCTGCACATAAAATAGAACATAATGAGTAAAACGTCCAGTACCCACAATGCAATGCAGCAGACTGGCACTAATCATCACTCTGTAGAGCTGAAATCTACACTGCATCTGTGCAGAACTTTAACTCTACTGTTAGAGCTGCTTTACTCTCCATAGAGCTAAAAATACTCTATCCAGGTTAAAATAGCTCGACTCTGAAATATTGACACTGCATTCTTTACTGTGTACTAATACTACTGCGAAAGGGAGAGTCTGAAAGTTTTAGTCATAAGTGTCTTTACTTAACCCAAAATGTGGAGGAAAAAAAAAATCAATTCATGAAAGCCAACATCAGGTTCTGGGCTCATACAGTAGAAAAGGTCAGACCAAACAGAACTGGACTCACACCAGTCGAAAATAAGGTAAGAATCCAACTTCTTATAAAAAAATAAAAAATGAACCAGAACTTGACTAATGTAACATACAAAGAATCCAGTAGAACAGTGACACTTTACATGAAATAACTCTCAAATAAACGACAGGACAGTTTGTATCAAGTTTCCAAAAATAAGCCTCAAATAAGCCAAAAGGAACACTTTAAACACATTTAAGCATTGCAAAACTACAAAATTGCATCTAAACTGAATAACTCCTCATCCTCCATCCTGGTGGTGGTTCTCTAGGCGATGGCATCATTGGTATTTCTCCATTTCTAGCGACTGTACCCATGGGTCCAACTTTTACTCACAAAGCTGAGTTAAGAACAGAAACAGAAACTGACATGACATCATCTTAGACTGACTGAACTGTAATACTCAGTATGCAAAATGTAACCAAATGTGCTCCACTGCTAATCAAACTCATGTAGTTTGAGCAAAGAAAATGAAATATTTTGGATGAAATTAGGAGCTATTTTATCATTTATGTGTTTTATGTACAGCTGCAGAAAAAAATGATTAGACCATCAAAAGTCATCATAAATAATGGTTATGTAATCAAGTGTGTATCATGTGACTAAAACAGACAGAAAAGAAAACATGGGATGTCTAAAAGCACTGTTTTTGTCAGTACAATGCCATAGATACTGATGTAAGAACTGAAATGGTTTTGGTTTTTATCAAGAAAACATGAAAAATGGACAGATATCAGCTCTGAAAATAAACTATTATGAGCTATTTTTGTTGTGATCATTATATTTGTCCAAACAAATGTACCTTTAGTTGTAGCAGGCATTAAAAGGAACAAGAAATTGAAGAAAACAAGGATGGTTTAATCCATTTGATCTGGAAATGTATGACGACAATACACAGTAATAACATGGAAAAACTTTTTTTTTTACTCTATTACTTCCAGTGAGAACCCAAAACTACAAAAAAAGAATAATTGCCAAAAGCACCAAATATATTACTAACTATATTTGTCCAAACAAATGTACCTTTAGTTGTATTAGGTATTAAAATGAACAAGAAAATGAAGAAAACAAGGGGTGGTCTAATTCTTTTTTCCGACTATACATGTGAAATGAGTGTAAATTCGCAAATTATGCCAAAAATCAAGATGGTAAAAAAAGTATTTTCATATGAAGGTCACGACTATCCTAATGTTTTAATATTAAAATGATCCAGAACAGGCACATTCTGTATTTAAAACCCTACTTATGTGAAAGGATCCTGATAATATCAGTCCAATTTATTAAGTATGAAAAGCAAATGTAGTCATAATGCAATTAAATTGTTCTCATCAGTGTTTTATGATTATATATGAATGTTTGTGGAGTACTTTTACTGCTGCATTAATGGGGCATTTAACTGCGGTACATGTTCACGGTTGGCCTGAATACAAGTACTTCATATACTTCTCCTCTGGGGAATATTATATTGTATATTATCATGTTCATAGCATCACTGTTCTGTGTGAAATGTGTGTCTTTATTACCTTTTTAAAGCTTCATCATTAAGTTTTTCAGCTAAACCAAGACGGGTTTAAAGACTATTGAGCTTAGCCCATTAAGACCCAGTACTTTGGTGGCAGGTTCTAAAGGATTTTTTCTTTATTTCTACTTTTCTTTTTATAATATTATCGTCTGTATTTTGCCTTTTTTTTTTTTTTTTGTAAATCATGTAATCGAGTAAATTCAAAGTTAATGATGACAAAACAGAGAAAACTTATGAAAAATTTACTTTTTCAGGAAAGATATTGCTAAGTGAATGTAAAAAAACAACAACAAAAAAACAAAAATAAAATGTGTGTCCATCCACTGTCACTGATCCAACTCCATGGGTTTTACTGGTGAAGGAATGTTGTAGAAGATGACAGTGTTTCCACGGAAACTAAAGAGCCTCTGAATGTCCAGATGGGTCATATGTGATGACCATGAAAAGATGACAAACTGCATTTTCCACTAATTACCACCATCAGGGAGGTTATGTTTTTGCCAGAGTTTGTGGGTTTGTTTGTTTATTAGCAACATAACTCAAAAAGTTCTGGATGGATTTTTATGAAAATATGTCCGCTGTGGGTCAAGGAAGATCATGATTAAATTTTGGAGGCGATCTGGACCACCGTCTGGATCCAGGAAGTTTTTTAAAGGATTCTTTATCATTGGGAGATAGGGCATGGTGGCACAGATTTGCATATGAGGTCATTCAGCACCATCTAGTGGAGGAAAGTATGAACGCTACCTCAAAACCAGGGCGGACATATCCTGAAAATTTCATCAAAATCTGTCCATAATTTAAGTTCTGTTACTAACAAACACACAAACAAACAAATATACCCTCCTTGACAAAAGTTTTTAAAAAAGTACAAACACTTCCTTGGTGGAGGTCTGCACTCTCTGAGTGCTTTCCTAGTTGGGGCAGTTGGCGGATCAAATCCTGCTCTCTCCAGGTCAGCCGTTGTGTCCTTGGGCAAGACACTTCACCCTCCTTGCCTCCAGTGCCACTCACACTGGTGTATGAATGCGTATGAATGTTTGGTGGTGGTCAGAGGGACCATAGGCGCAAAATGGCAGCCACGCTTCCATCAGTCTGCCCCAGGGCAACTGTGGCTACAAATGTAGTTTATCACCACCAGAGGGAGAATGTGAGAGTGAATGAATAATGGATCAACAATGTAAAGCGCTTTGGGTGACTTGAACAGTGCTATAAATATCAAATCCATAATTATTATTATTAGTTATTTACATGTTTTGATGGGATTCATGGATCAGCAGGTGTTAAACAGTTTCTCTCTGTTGATGTTTTCTGTTGTTTGTCGCTGTTTGGGTCTTTATGGGTTAAATAGACAAATATTCACAAACAAAAGGACAGATCATCCTTCAGCTCATCAAAACATGAAAACAAAAAAAGAAATAACTCAAGCTGTCACGCAAATTTAGAGATCGAAATGGAAAAAATACAAGTAACTCATCTTTTCATTTGTACATATTGCATTTGCAGGCGCTTTACGTCCTGAAGCTAAAGCACAGACATCCCGGACCTCTGGCTGTTTGCACTTTTTACCCAGTGGCTCATTTGCTTATTGTATACTCCCCTAATGCCTGAGCCAAAGCAGACAGACACACAATGCAAGGTTGCCCCGAATATAAGCCGGTGCCTCATTCACTGGGACAGTTGTGGAGATAGTGCAGCTCATAGTTTATGTACACAGCCTGACTTAGCTTCCAGCACATGAAAGACTCCTCCTATTTTGTCGTCTGCCATTCTGTTTGAAAGTGATGTTAATATGCATTGTGTGGGGCCTACCAGGGTATTGCAGGGCATAACAAACAATGCGACTTCCCCATTGGATTTTTTTATTTTTTTTTTTTCATCTGTACGGAATGAAACTCATCGGGGGATTTCAAATAACCACTGTAATACCGCTGTTCCTATTACTCTCTCTTTCTGCCTTCACTCCTCTCGAGCACCAGCAATTATTGGAGTGGCATTGAGCAAGCTGCTCTGTGAGCCACCTGCTCGTTATTCATTGTTACCCCATGAGTGCCTTGTCCCCCACTCCAAAAAATTTCCAAGACCTCAGTCTCAATCAGTGAGCTTTAGCGGCGAGAGGATGCATCAAGAAAACAATACAGCGCATGCGGTGGCTTGCTTATTTTACAAGTAAACAGTGCTTGGATGAAAGGATCCCTGCTGCCAGCGGATCATTTGCATGTGATAAGAAAACACAAAGTGAAAGTTGAAGTTTCCCTCCGTATCCTGTCTTGCACATGAGGATTTTCTGCGGCTGAAAAATATGCAGATGTTTTCCAAATGGCAGGGGACAAACCGCTATTCAGAGGAATTGTCACAGCTCCAGACATACACATTTGAGAAATAACACAGTCCTGGCTAATTTGTCTTAATCCTCGTGGTACATAACACTCTCTGCATGCGGTTCGTATGCAAGCATATTGACAGAGGTGATTCCTGTGGCGTGTGATCACGCTTCTTAATGGATGTCAGGCTGACTTTGGAGCCTCTAAGTGGATTATATCCTTTCTTTTTCATCGCCTTACTTTGCAGATGTTTATGTGTCAAGGTAAAAAAGACACTCGTTGCTGTATTAAGGTAAAGAGGACTGAAATCCCTTGGCTGTGGTTTGTTTGTGTGAAAACTCAAACTGAATACTGAGCATCTGTACCCGTTTTCAGTTCTACATAAATCAGTCATACAGTCTGTTTCAATGCTTGCATCAGCCGCAACAACTGTTTGACACTTTCATTAAAATCACTTAAATGCGTCGTAAATGTCTCTATTTCTACACGACAGGGCCATTACAGATGGTGCTGCATGTACATTATTTGGCACCTGATGTGAGAGTGGGAAACATCCTTTTACTCATTTCATTGTCAGTGAGTTCCAAAAAATAATTGGATCAAATAGAGGTTTTTATCCATAAAGACCCAAACAGCCACTGGTGACCAAGAACATCTACTGATTTCAATGTTTAATAACTTCTGGCCCATTAATCCTATCGATTCATGTAAATCATTAGTGTAAAATACAGTTCGTCATCTTTTCATGGTGATCAGATATGGCACATTTGGGCATTCAGAGGCTCGGTAGTTACCATGGAAACACCATCATCTTCTACAACATTGAGTCACCAGTAAAACCCATACACTGTAAAAAAAAAATAAAACACTGAATTAACTTAAAATGTTTCTTCAATAGGTCACACAAAAAAATGAGTGAGTCAACCAAATTAAATAAATATAAATATAATAAATACATATAATTCAATTCAATGGGGTTCACTCAACTCCTTTTTTTATGTGACCTATTGAAGAAAAATGTTGAACTTGATTCAGTGTTTTACTTTTTGCAGTGTAGAGTTTGATAAATGACACTGCATGGAAGCACTTGTTTTATGTCAGTTAATGATATATTTTACTTAAAAAAAAAAAAAAAAAACCTCACATTTTCTTTAGTTTTCTCTGCTTTTGATAGAATAACCCTCAACTTTATCTCTTAGCCTTCATGGGCCTGTACATGATCAGTGAATTAAATCAGAATCAGAATCAGAATCAGATTTATTGCCAAGTAATTTTTTACATTACAAGGAATTTGCTTTGGTTCTGTTGGTGCAAAATACAGGAAAATACCTGATTTATACTTAAACAGGCAAAATTCAGAGGATAATGTTAGCATAAATGGTAATAAATCAGTTAAGAAAGGTTAAAAGAAGAAAAAAACATTAGGGAACTGACACAAAGGTAGCACTGGGTCTTTATTGGGTAATTTTTTTTTATTTTTTTTTTTGATGTTGAATAAGTGAAGGCTTAATGAGAGTCGTGACAGACACTCAGCGCTCCATTCATTAGTCCTTCCAACCCTTTAGATCACAGTAAAAACTAAAAACGAGCTGTCACATTTGTTCAGTCTTGAAAGTTGCTTCGTATTCTTTAAACATGGACTGGACTGCATGTAATAGAGCACATGTTCCACACCTTCATGGTGCCCTCAAAGCCTCACGTTCACCCATTCACTCATACACCAGTAGGCGGTTGCTGCCATGCGAGGCCCCTGCAAAGACCCTACTAGGAGCATGTTACCGTACGTCCCAGCCTCCAGGGGTTCACTAGGACGTACATAATATGCTCAGTTCGTTCACCACCAACTCCCAAGTTACAAAATCCAGACCAAAAATAAAACGAAATTTCACAATATTTATTATAAAACCACTAAAGGAGGGTAGGAGAAGGTACGGCTAAAACAACAAACAACAGTTCTTCTTCAAAAGGTAAAACTAAATACTCTATTCTCAAAACAAAAATAGGAAAACAAAATACAATATTCTAATCTAAACTCCCTTACGAAAAAACAGGAGAAAAAGTCCAACAAAAAGAGCCGCCCTCTCCGACAAATACAACAATACACACGATCAAAACGAACATAAACTCTATGGCTGTGTCCGAAATCACTCACTACTCACTATGTAGTGACCACGGCATTTTGTGGTGGTGTCCGAATGCTTAGTGAGCATTGATGTTCACGATATAGTGCACTTAATGTATCCCACAATTCACCGCAAAATGGTCACTAGACGGCCCAATATATCCCATAATGCATTGCGGCCGTGGTGCCAAATCGCACAACAACATGACGGAAAGGATAGAAAATGAAATAGAAATAGAAAATGAACAGAGACATTAGATTAGATTGGTATAAATTTATTTTAAAAAAAACAAACAAACAAAAACTATTCAACATGCAAGCAAACCCTGCCAAAAAGCATTATTGGCACGTTTGAATTGTGCAACAGTAATGACATAATTAAATGTGCGGCGAAGTAGTGGCCGAAACCGTTTTCCAATTTGATTGATGAGTTCACTATATAGTCCACTACATAGAATTTCCGATGGAGTGAATGAGTGAGTGATTTCGGACACAGCATATATCTACTATTAACAAATATTTACAAAAACACTCGAACGATACTCAATGTCTGGACACAAAGCACACACAGGGAAGGGTTGGTGGTTGGCAGTGACCAAGAGAGAGAGAGAGAACACTGGACTGGATGGTGTTTTTTTATAGGGTGAGTCATCAGGCTCCTCCAATCCGCTGCTACTTCCTGTCAGAAACACACATGAAACAAAACACAGCCCCCCTACAGGACTGGGGGGAAAACACACATGATACAACAAGTACAAATTAGGACCCAGAGTCATAACAGAGCGATTTAGGGTTCAGTGTCTTGCTCGAGGACACTCCGACATGTGGACAGCCGGAGCCCGATTTGAAGCATCAACCCTTCAGTCATTGGACAACCTGCTCTACGGACTGAGCCACAGCCACCCTGGAGTTCCCGCCGGGTTCAAGAGACAAAAACTTGTGTGAAGCGCAGTACTTATCAGTTTACTTTGCTTCAGTTTGTTGGTTTGTAAACAGCCTCACCAGCATATTGGAACAGTAACACAGACAGACTAAGGTATTTGCATGAGCTGCAAACCAACGCCTCAGGCTTGAGTCAAAACTGTCAAACATATCCATCAGAAAAAACTGTCAGACAGATAAAGATATGAAAATATTCTGAATATAGAGTCCTATTACCTCATCCACAGCAGTGCATTGATTAGCTTCATACCAGGAGGTCCATCAGCCTCCGACAATGAGGACAAAAATACACCACCAATAAATAAAAATGTTGTGTTTTTGATTTTTAGTATCAATTCACTACAGATATGTCCATGGTGTATCCCACCTTTGCCAATCAGTGGCCATGATAGGCAACAGCCCATCCCTCATCCCCCACCCCCCGAACCTCTCAAAGACTAGGCAGTTCAGAAAATGAATGAATGAATTCACAAGGCAAAGAAAAATCCACCAGTATTCTGTAGTTTTGGACTGGTCTGCGTAAGAAGGACATAAGATTCAAAAAGATACCAGTCCTCAAACCGTGTTTTCCTGTCCATGTAATGTACTAGCAGAGGTGGCAAGTAACTAAGTAGAAGTACTTCGTTACTGTACTTGAGTAGATTTTTTAGGTATTTGTACTTTACTTGAGTATTTATTTTTCTGGCAACCTTTTACTTTTACTCCCTACATTACATAAATATCTGTACTTTATACTAGTTACATTCTCAGAAGAGGATCGTTAGTTTTTCACACTAAAAGCATGTGACAGTATGTAAAATACATCACTTCAGAGGGAAAACCAATGGTGGAGAGAAGGAGTACAGGCTGTGAACATACCTGCAAAGCTGAGAACCCCTGACTAAACCCATTATCTACTCACTAACTCACTTTTAAGACCTTTATTTTTGGCTGAAACACACACCATTAGTAAATCTGTCATATGTGCTGCTCAATGACGTCTTTAACCTGATATAAAAAGAGCTGAAGTTCACTTCAAAATAAAACTACGGTGAAATTAGATGATCATCATCATTAAATATCCTGAAAATGATTTTCATCCATAAATCTTTTTTTTTCACTTCCTTCCTGCTATCCACCTGTATTTTGTTTAATCTTACCTGTGCCCGTATCCATGAATATTCTTACATGATTATATGATTCTCTGTATGATTTTGGCTGCTTAAATAAATAGTGTATCATTCATGGCAAAAAAAAAAAAAAAAAAATGCAGTTTTACTCTTTAATTTGTACTTTATTACAATTGAGAAGTTGTACTTTTTAACTTTTACTTAAGTAAAAAAGTTTAATCAGTACTTCTACTTTTATGAGAGTATTTTTTCACCAGAGTAACTGTACTTCTACTTAAGTACAGAGTGGGAGTACTTTTGCCACCTCTGTTTACGAGACTACACAATTTAGCAACGTGTTTTAAAACATACTAAAACACATTTACAATTGTGCACTTTAGCATTGGGTTGTAATCCAGATCAAAAGCCGATATGTTGGAGACCAGTTCTACAGGTGATCTGGGAACAATGTAGGAGCCAGTTTATTTCACTAAAGACCAAACCAGTCTACCAAGAACTTAGTGCAGCACCTGATTGTTCTGATGAATAAAACAGGCACATGTAAATGGTTTTCTCTCAGAAAATAACAACTCAGACCAAGGACGTGCAAAAGAAGGAGGTTTCTGTGGTGGAATTGGAAGTCATCAGTTTCACTAGGCTAGTCTATTTTAACACATTTGATTTTGACCAGAAAGACAGCATGGCGCATGATGCAGTGGACACATGCAGAGGAGTCTAATCTGTAGGCGGTCATTAGCACTGACCTCTGACTTCCACAACCTGACCTGTCGTCTACATTATTTATTTATTTATTTATTTTTGTATCAGTAATACAGATGAAGTAGTGGTTTAGGTCTTGTTTATCCTCGTGGACTTCTGGTGACCTTAAATGTCTCCGCACTTTTTCCATTGGTGACCCCAGTGCACAGGACGATACAGGTGAAAATATGGACTGTTGTGCAATCGATATGCTCTGATATTCCAAAGTAAATTAAGAAAGGGGACTGTCTCTTCCAGTTTTCCTCTTTTTTTTTTTTTTTTTTACTTTTTTTTTTCCATGGATACGCTGCCAAAAAAAAAAGTCACACATGCGATATTTCCCTGCGCCACCTTTGGTTTTGATGACAGGAGACATTCATCTTTTTTGCCAGATCATTTTTACATGGTGTCACAACACAATTGACAGGATTTTTTTCATCCATACAGTAGTTGCATTCATTTTTGATCATTAATGATGGAGAATCAGACCGCTGCATCAGCTCTTCATCACATCCTGAATTAGAGTCTGGACTTTCTGTTGGTTAATCCATGTGTGGAAATGGTGTCTGATTGTCCCT